>JAYKTE010446317.1:0-10322 GCA_036873565.1 Xipholeptos notoides | reverse complement strand
ATTATCTTTGTTTAAGTTTTAGCTTCAAATCTATAGTTCGAGGATCGAATCCCATTCGTCCCTCTCATCATGTTACAGGTTTACTAAAATTGAAAAGATTTACTGTATTATTAAAAAATATACATGAATTACAGAATAGTATCATTCTTTGGTAGAAGAAAGTGTTTTAAAACTACTTTTGAATTTGAACACATTAAATAGCATTACATATAGATTTTTATTTCTTTTCTAATTAACTTATTTTTTTCTTACAGGCTTGACCATTACATGAGTTTATATGATATTCAAACTCTAGCTATGTTAAGTTGTATGCTATGGACAAAGTCTATTGCTCAACTTGTTAACCAGCCTCCTGCTTCTCCTCGACCAGATAAAGAAAATATCCCACCTAATGTAAGTTCTATTCTTTTATATTTAATATTGATTTATTTCACAAAGAGTTGAATACAGTACAAAACATTCTGTACATAGCTTACTATTTTAAAATACCTTAAAAATCATATCAATTTAGTTTTATGACATTTCAAATTTTGGTATTATTGCTATTTGCCCTGAACTAAAAAAATAACAATTTTACTAATTTAAATGAAATTATAATAAAAGATACTCACTAGATATTTACATATGAATAAGTTGAATACATTTTATAAAGGAAAATATTAAAAATTTCAGAATTTTTTTTTCTTTTACTTTCCAAAATATTTTGGGTTTTTTTTTCAATTTTTAATGTTGTATTTATCTCCCAATTCCCATATTTTCATTTTTTAATTTAAAATTTTAGACGTTTCAGCCCACTAGTAAAATTGTCATGATTAATTATTTTTACTTATGACATTTTGAATTTACTAATGTTACTTACATTAGCTGAAAATATTGATATACTAGTAGTGCTACCAAGCATTCTTATAACGTATAAAAGTTCTTTGTTAAAAATAACATGTTACCTGTATAAATCAGGTCTTAGTCAGATATTGATAAATTTGGATTTTGAATGTCTTATAATTTTGAACTGCTATGAATTTTATTGTATGAATGTTTCTTTATAATACGTAAAATCAAATATTTTTCTTTTTATTGAAGTACCATAAAATATTTTGTTCAAATTGACTTTTAAAATTGTTAAAGATAAGTTATGATTTTTAACAAAGTGTTTAGTCCAGGTATTTATTTCCAAATCTAAATTTCAATGTCCTTTTTTTTTAAAATTTTTTTCAAGCTATTTTTTTTTTAAATCTTTAATTTTTGAATTATTATCAGTAATCAACTAGATATTTGACTGTTTTTGTGACCATCTTCCTCTCGGTCTTTTTGGATAGGTTTTGAAACAAACAATAATTTTTAATCAAAATCTTTATATCTGAATAGTGATCATTTTACTATATGTATTTTTACAATAGTTTTAATTTTTAGGATGAGTTTAAATGAATATTAAAAAGGTTTAGTATTTTAAAACAAATCTCTACATTCAAAATTGCATTCACATAATAAAATCTCAAATGTTCTACGACAAAAGAACACCTTTCAAAGTTTTATTAATTGAATTGTTGATTTTAATGAATTAAATTTCTGTGACCTGTGTCAGAAGGTAAGAAAAAAAATAATTTCAAGAAATAGAATATGCACAAATTTTAACTTTTGAAAATCCTCTTTATAAATTGAATGAAATAATTGTCCTAAATATTTCTGGTGAATTATTTTTTATAATTTTCAAAATATATTTCTTTCAGATTCATTTTTTAACAACACAATTTGAATATTTTGTAATTTCATTCAATAATGTTTACATAGAATATTCTGTTTCTTTTTTTTCCCTTAAACTTACTGTTTTTATCATTTAATTTTTTTCAGATAAGTTTTATAGTGGGCAGCCATAATAAAACCATTTTTTTAGCAATATCTCAAAAATATGGTTGATAAAACATGGAGCAATAAGATTACAAAGAGAAAATAAAATCTGCACTTAACACAATGCAGATCTTATTTTCTCTTCGTAATCTTAATTGTAATTAATATATTTTCTGTAACATTGCTAATAAAATCTACACAGTTATACAAAGTCAATCTAATATATATAAAGTTAATTTAATAATAAACAAATCTAGATATAAAAGTATAAGTGACAATTGTAATTTCTTAAAGAATGTTTATAATTAAAGTATATATAAGTAAAAACTGTCACATTTCAAATATCACAAGCTTTAATAAATAAATTGCAATATACTGAAAAGTAATCAATACTAGTTCAATTTTACTCATTTAAATACTATGTATTTTAAAGTGATCTTCTAATTTGTCTGTTGTTTTCTAATCATCATTAAATTCATATTTCTTTAAGCTTTTTTCATCTTTTAAATTAAAAAAAAAAATTAAATCTTAGATTATGATTTTATTTCTATATTAATTTTCTAACTATGCATTTTCAGATATCATCACTATAGATTTTATACTATAAACATAACCATTTAGTGTTTCATTTTAGAAATATTGTGTATGAAATAAAGATATTCCTTTTTATATTTTATAAACTGAAGATTATCTTGAAATTTAAAAGAATTAGCTAGAAATCAGAATTTAATAATGTATTTGTGTTGTTTGTCTTGATTCAACTCCAAGTTGTATGAAGTATTTTTAACTTTTACCTACTTTGAAATAAATTTATAAAACATTATAAAAATGATTCAAGAATTTTGCTGTAGAATATTTATTCTTAAAGAAAATCCGTTTTTTATTCTGATGATTATTGGTTCTAAATGCATATGTTTAATGTAGTAACATAAGATATCTCCATGAAGATTTAAAGGTTTAAATTAAACAAAAAAATTAATATATCTTCTTTTTTTTAATTAGTTTGTTTATTTAGGAAATATATTCAATAAAAAATTATAATGATAAATAGAAAACTAAGGCTTGCTTCTAAAAAGAAGCATAAACTAATTCCAAATGTTTTATGCTAACATTAAATCAAACAAAATTTTGAAATAAGAAAATGCAGCTGGAATATAAAAAAAAATGTAATATTAATTGCTCCTTAAAATATCTAGAATAAGTCTGTAAAGAAAAATCTAGGTTGTTTTATTTTATCTTGATAATTGGTGCTCTATGATTCTCTCTAGAATGATTATTCAATCATGGATAGGGCCAGCAGCCCTGATGACTGGAACCTATTATGTAAGTGGGATATTCTCTTTCAGACACTTTAATAATTTTTCTCTTTCTTATTTGCACAAAAAAGCATCTTATTTTTAGAAAATTTTATCAAAACTTCTCAAAATAAATTTTTGAAATTATACTAAATAATTGAATTTATTGTTAATACCAAATTTTACAAAGGTCAGGATTAATACTACATGTTTAATGTATTATGATTTTATTTCCTGTGCTAAATTTCAATTAAAGATGGAATTCTTATAATATTTTTCTGTTTTTACTGAAAGCAGTTCAATTGTGAATACAATAATCTCATTTTAAACATTTTGTTAACCACTAAAGTTAATAAATCTTAATCAAAACTTTTTTGTGACATAATATAAAGAGAAAAAATATTTTTTATTTCAAATTGTAAGCTGTTATTCTCTCTCAAGCTGTTCAGGTTCAATTTAATGACTAATTTTATTTCTTCAAATTTTATTTACAAATTTTTATAATTTATCTATGAAATGCATACATTCCTATTATTTCACAATTAATAGTATATTTTGAAAAAAAAATCATAAATTTCAGTTCTAATTAATTCAATTCAAAACTTGAATACTAAACATTCAAGTAAATATAGTCTTTTGATTAAAAACAAAAAAATCTTACAGCTTATACCTTTATTCAGAATTTTTTTTCTAAATTTATCATTTTAGAATCCTAACATTTTATGCCTATGAACTTTTTTTGAATAAATTGAAATGGAAAAATCTTTATAAAAAAAAAGTTTTTTTATTCTGTGAACAAAATCCTATTTTTGATAGAAAATATTAAGTTGAAAAGAAAGTAAATATAGCATGCTCTACAAATATTAGGAAGGCATGTCCGCTGCACAAACAGTTAAAAAAACATTTGCTCATTTTATAAAAATGTGTGGGAATGCCAAAAGAGATTTGAAAAGTTTGCACTTGCAAATTTTGATCTCAAAGATTGCTCTTGTTTATGAAGACCAAGACCTATTGATAAAGAATCCCATAAAGATACAGTGGATGCTAATACCAATTCTCAGAGTAGAGAATTGGATCTCTTGTTCAATATAACCCATACAAGCATAATTCAGTAATGTCCAACGCGGCCAATACATAATAACATTTTTGCTTTCAAAAGAATGGTGAGATCTGTTTCTGTAAAGAATTATCACTGGATAGGAGAACGTGGTTCTTTACAACAAAACTCAACACAAAAGATAGTGGTTGTGTAAAAACTGAAGTCCAATGCTGATTCCTAAGCAAGGACTACACCCAAGGGAGATTAATCTTTGTTTATGGTGGGACATGACAGTAGTGATTCACTAAGAGTTATGAATCCCAACCAAACAGTCACAGCTGGTAGATATAGATTTCTTTGCACCAGGCATTAGTTACTTGGTGAAACAAAAAATTGTAAAATCACTTATCAATTACAGCTGATATTAAGTATTTGTAAACTTAGATATGTTTCATATTAATCTTAATGTTTCTTATATAATTTTCTTGTGACAACTCCTACAATTTTATTCTATGTGCTTTTTAAACAATTTTAGTTGTTATTTTTTATTGATTTGATAATTGAACTATGCAAACAAATATTTGGAATATTTTTGGCTAATTAATTTCACCAGAGCTTTTTTCATTCTCCCACCATACTATATTTCAACTATTCTTCTATTGTAAATATTGCAATTGATTTTCAATATTTCCTGTTTTAAAACTAGTTGGTTGTCCTAATGATGGTTATAAATAGAAGAACTATAGAAAATAACTTCTTTTTACAAATCATTAGCTATTTTTATCAGCTTTTTTTGCTATTGCTGCTACTACCATTCAAAAGCTTACACGACAAAACCTTTTTAATGTTTTCTTTAATATGAAAATTAGATATATTTTCTATTCTGCTTATTAAACTTAGGTTTATTTCTTTAATGAAGGATTGATTAATAAATTTTTCACTAGCATTAAGCTTAATAAGTAAAAATCAGCAGCTTATTGCATTGCATTGTGATTTTATGTAAAACCACAATTCTTTCCTTTATGGAACAATATTGTTACGATATAGATTATTTTTATTTATGGAACAACGTTGATACGAAATAGATTATTTTCAATTATGGAACAATATTGATACAATATAGATTATTTTTATTTATGGAACAACGTTGATACGAATAGATTATTTTCAATTATGGAACAATATTGATACAATATAGATTATTTTTATTTATGGAACAGTACTGATACAATATAGATTATTTTTATTTATGGAACAGTACTGATACAATATAGATTATTTTCACTTATAAAATTATACTGATACAATATAGATTATTTTCACTTATAAAATTATATTGATACAATATAGATTATTTTTATTTATGGAACAGTACTGATACAATATAGATTATTTTCAATTATGGAACAATATTGATACGATATAGATTATTTTCAATTATGGAACAATATTGATACGATATAGATTATTTTCATTCAAAGCTATAAAAGTAATTATTTGTATTCTTTATTGACTACAATTTTGAACCCAATCACTGTTTTATGTCCACTGTTATTCACTTTTGTCAGCCTATTTCTTCTTTCTAAACAGGTCTTGCTGGCTCTCCAATAAGCCAAAAGAACTGGATCAACCATTCAGACATCGGTAATTCCTGTTATCTCTTGTGAACTCTCCTCTAGATAACAAATATTAAATCATTAAACTAAAAATGAAATTATTCCTAAAAGTATATTAGTACAAGATAAACAGTAATTTTGAAAAACTTTTTATTTCTATTTAATTTTTTTAACTTTCAAAAGTAAGAGGTGGAAATCTGACAAAAGTGAGATGTTTGCTAATCTATGTTAAGTTTATCATATTTAATTAAGCAAATTATATTTCCTTTTTTTATATATGTTATACACATAATAATTTAATATCCTTGTCTGTCTCTCTTTAAAGGCAAATTTAAAATTAGTTATTCATTTAACCAAAATTTGGCCTTTTAGAAAATCTAATTTTTAAAACTGACTCTCGTAACAACAACAGTTAAATAAAAATCATTGAAAATTCAATTTTACTCTGGTATCATTTTGAACTTTTAAATTTAAGGAAAATTTCCAAGATCTAATTAGAAAAATATGTTAGCTCTCTTTATTTGTTGAATATAAAAAATGGTATACAAGCAAAACTTTTTAAACCCCATTTTTATATCAATTTTCATAAGTTTTATATAATTTTAGTCTGACTTAAGTCTTCACAGTTGAATATTCTATCTTTTCCATTAAGAATCATTTACAAAATAATATTATAATTTCTAGGAAAATAATATTGAGGAGATAATTCCTTGTTAGATATAAGTCTTAATGATTTGGTTTATGCATTTTAATGAAAATGTATATTTTCATAGAATTAATGAATTTTTACATTCGAGAAGTACAATGTATGATTACATTGCTAATTTAAGTTTAGTTTTGCCAAAAATGTCTTAACAGGTTGTAATTCAGTTTATTTTTCAAATATTTTATGAATGTATAGTATTACAACAAACCAAAAACTTGCAGATAAAAAATTTTAATTTGTTTTTAAAATCTTAAAATATTTTTTTGAAAACGTATAATCTAGTCTTTTTATTCAATATATACAAACTTGTAAATGAGGACTAAAGCACCAAATTGAATCCTTCTAATTGGAGTGGATATTTTGAGTATTTCATTCTTTTGGGTATTTAGATTTAGACTTTAAAAAAAATATAGACTTATTGCAAATGCCTTCCAAAACTCTTTTATTCATTTGACCCCTTTACATCTGATTGAATATTTCGCAGTAAAATTTGTTTGCAATTTTTTTTTAAGTAATATTTATTAAATTTAAAATGTTTTAAATGTAAACCATACTAATTTTTCTTAGATTTCTTTATGAGACAAGAAAGGAGTTGTCTCATCTACCAGTTCATTTTAGTAGCATTACATAAATAGAATGACAATGATTTTTCTTTAATTTTAAGACTATATGAAAGCAATGATTGTTTTCATACAATCTTAAATTAAAGAAAAATAATTTTCATTCCATTTATTCATAAAGAACATTTGAATTTGAAGTTCTAGTTACATCTGTACTTTTGTACTTATTACTAAGATTTTCTATATTACTACTCTATTAACTATTTAATTCAACAATTTATGACCTTCATGTCAGTGTTCAATAAAACATTTGTATTTTTAACGATTATAAATGATAATCCTCTTCAATGAAATTTATTTTTAAACATTTATTCACCTTTTATTTTTATTATGAAATCCTCTAGATATTTGTCCTGTTAGTATGACTCATTGAATGACTAATCAAATTATAAATATCTTATTCTGCAGCTGTTTAAACTATCCAACAATAGATTTACCACAAATTTTTTCTTCCCCAAGTGAAAAATTTTTAACATTTTTTTAATTGCTTTAAATTCTTTTCCATTCTAATAATTTTTACAAAAATGTTTGCTTTGATGTTACAGGCTTTGCTAAAACAATTTTTTCTATTTTCACCCGCTGTTTTGTTATCATTTTCAAAGTTTAAAAATTTTTTTTAATTTCTTTGTATTCAAATACAACCAGTCAGGTATGTTCACCTCCAGATTGGAAAATATATTTATCATTCTATCCTTCCCAGCTGTTGAGTAAATAGTTCTGTTTGTTTACAAATTAAGTAAATTAACCTTTGAAAATTATTCTCAGTACTAAATAAACATTAAGGCTGTTAAAAATTTACTCTAAAAGTTACTTTGAGAATGTAAGTCTTGGTTTTCTATAAAATCATTAGTTTGTATTCCTATTGTCTTTTTCTGACATTTTAGAAATATTATCATTTGATTTTTACAAACTCTTGAAATGAGAAGATTTTCTCAAACAAATGTTAAATAAAAGTGTGTTCATTCTTATTCAAAATAATTAACACGAAAATTGTCTTGTTAATTTTTAATAAGTACTTATAGAAAATACAAAAAAAAAACTATGAATTTAATCATGTATGTTCAAAAATTAATATTTACTTTTTACTAGTTTTATGTTTTTCTAGTTGCATAGCTCAAATAATTTATTTTCAAAGTAGTAAGAAGTTTTATTGTTCTTTAAAATAATGCCTAACAAAACTTCTTTCCTGTTTCTATTGTGTCACAAAGTTTTAGTAAGAAAGTTTTATTTTTTAGTTTTTCATACCTTTTCACAATCCTGCCACACCATTTATTCATGTTTACTATCTCACAATCAATTACCTCTTTAAATGAATCTCTATAACAGGCTTTTACAACCATTAAATTGTTAGTCCTATGTACCAGTATTTTGTATAGTCTTTACTTATCTCACATGCTTAATGAAAATATACATTACATGTTTTTCATCTTGCTAGCAGGGATTCATCTTTAATTACATGACTTAAAAATTTGTTGTGCTTGATTTTCTATAAAATTTGTTTTTTTATGATAGAAACATTTTTGAATAGATTGTAATTTGCATGAAGCATCATGTAATGGATAAGAATAAAGCCTTGCCAATACCCAATTCATTCTTATCTTTAGAAAGCTAAGTATTTATTCATCTTCAATAATCATAGAAAATCATAATCCAAATTTCTAGTTCACTCAGTAAATGGCATAAGCTTCTTAAACTATTTTAAAAGAACTATTGTATAGATTTTCTTAAATAATTAGCCACTACTTCTTGAATGATGTCCTGTTATCTTGCCATACAGTTTGCTGGTAATCCAACTTTTTGATGGTTAGTACTTCTTTAAAATGTATTCAGATATCTTATTTGAGGTTATTTCAAAAAGAAAATGGCATATTTAACTTCATATAGATATGATTTTCGTAAATGCTTAGAAGTTATTTCATTATTAGTTTTTATTTTGCTTACAAGAAGAAAACTAAGTTTTGCTTTCCTTTGAAATTAAACAAAATTATCACATATTACAAGGTTTTATTTCTGTTTTTCTTTTTTTCTTTACAGTTTTTTTCCTTATTAAAAAAAAAGCCACATTTCAACATTCTATGTTGGCTATAATTTATTCATTTAGAATAAAAGATATAAATATGAATTATAGATAAAATGTAAAGATAAAAATATAATAATTTATAATAAACTATATAAAACCTCATTTGTTTCTTTTATAACTCATTTTCAATGCATAGTTTTGTTCTTCAAGCTGGTCTCTTGTTTGCCCAGAATTGCATAATCTTATAATTGAAAAGGTTTAATAATTTCAGATCAATCTGACATTTTTTTTTATCTCTGAAATCAAAAGAAATATTTTATGAAATAATTATCAGTTTTTCTTTTATATTTTTTATTTTTTTTATTTGTCTTTTTACAGCTTTTTATCATCACTAATCTTAAAGGTTGGGTTTGGCATTCAAAGAAATTGATTATAACTCTAAAATTATTTTGGGCTTCAACTTTCTTGATTTTTAATTGCTTACTTTTTAATGATATTTTTTATTTGTGCATATATTTTTTTCATCTTGGATAATATTCTTCTTGATTTCATCTTAGTCTGTTCCACTTTCAATTTCTTTCTGTTGGCGGGGCCAATTGTTTTCTTGAACAGTTGTTTCCTAATAACTAATATATCAATTTCTATTACAGAATTATTAATCCTTTATTTTAGTCCAAAGTTGTAATGATATTGTATGAAATACATAAACCATCTTTACCAAATATTTTCGATTTATTTATTTTTTCATACACAAATCATTTGTTTTTGATAGTTTTTATTATTTCTATTTTTATTATAGTAAAAAAAAATCAATCCCTGCAGTGTATTTTATAAAAGGTGTTTACTTTTGGTCCCATTTAATCCATAACTGATTCTTTTCACCAAAAGAAGCAGATTTTTGGTCTCTATCAAATTATAATTGTTAATTATAGAATCTACTAACCCTGATATAAAAGATATTGTATATTAAAAAAAGAATAACAATCATTTGTTGTTATTTTTATGTTGATTTTGATAATTTCACTAGGCTGTGGTATACTGAGATGGAAAGCATTTGCTTGAACATTATATTTTTGAAAATATTGAATGTATGATTTTATTATCTACTAGCTGACCCGACCCGGCGTTGCCCGGGTATCAAAAAGGCAATGTCTGATTATAAAGTGCTCTTCTAACCTTTC
>JAYKTE010446206.1:0-10323 GCA_036873565.1 Xipholeptos notoides | reverse complement strand
TATTATTAATCCCATTTCCTCTCTTCATCAAATTGTACATAGACTATTCACCTATCATCATCACCAGGGTTATTTTAGGAATGTATTAAGTCCATAGAGTAAATGTGGTACTTTGGTGTCAGGCCTGTATGTCTGTCTGAAGGATGCATTGTACTTTTAGGAGATGCTAATGGGTGAATGGGTATGAATGAGTCTAGTTAAGGATAAGGACTGGCAATGACCAACCCAAGTTCTAACCTCCGACCCAATAAAATTCTACAGCCTTGTGCCTAATTTGCTTGTATTTTTCGCAAATATTCCTATTTCTGGATTTAGGTAAGACTCTTGATATTCAAATCCAAATAAGAGCTAGTTACCAATATGATTACCATTTAATAGATAGAATTGAAGAACCTTCCTTCAGGGTAGGAGTGAAATTGAGTGCTAACAATACAATTTTTATTTCTTTTCCAAATTAAAAAAAATAGTGATGTTCATTTCATTGAATTCAGTTATTTTCATTTGTTCAGAAAAATTCTATTCTGAGATTTTATGAGAGAATTTATTAAAAAAAATATTCCTCACTTTAGGAACATATTTTTTTTTTCTTTTTTTTTTTTTCCAAAAACAAATTTTTCAAATTATGATTTTTTTTTAATTTTCATTAGCTTCCCATAACATTACTATTGAATTAAAATCTAGAGTGAGGATTTTTCTTATTCTTATGAAGAAAACAGAAATATCAAATTTGATTAAAACACATGCAGAGATGTTGGTTGTTAAGAACTGAAAAAAATTATTAACTTAAAAGAACCTTTTAGTGGGTCATAAATTTTCTTAAATCCACTGAAATAATCAGAATTTGCTTAAAAAGTAGGTACTTCATACATTTCATTAAAGGTGCATGAATTTTTAAATTCTTTAAATTATGGTCTCACAATTTTCTATAAAGATTAGTTTAGTATTTTAGTTTTCATAATGCAAAACATGACCTAAGAAAACCTAAAATTCTGCTCTATTTTATAGATTCACAAAACCAGTCACAAGTGATTACTAATGGTTGTTCTCGGCATTAAATGACCTAAAATGGTTTATATGCCGTAAAAACACAAACAAAAAACAAGTGATTACTGATGTACAATTGAAACGTTCAATTGTCAGGATCAGATTTTAAATCACAAATAATATTGTTCTGGCTTCTTAGACATACAGGAAAAACCCTTAGAGCTATTTCATCATTTGAAAATATCCTTAATTACAAAGAATCAAATAACATAATTCAATGATTCTAGACATAAAGCTGCCAGAATAACAAAATTTCTTTTGCACATGAATTATATTATTTCTAAGGAGCAACAATAAGTTAGATCAAGAACTCACGTAAACTTGTTAATTTTTCTTACAAAGAAGTTTTTAATTCTCTTATAAAAAGAAATCTTGGGTATTTTTGTTTGTTTTAAAGTAGATCTTGATTTTAGAAACTTAAGTTATTTAATTAAAATACTTGTAACATAATCTTTACAGGAAGAAACAAATTTAAGACCACACCTAACTTTGTAATACAAATAAAGTTTCCATGCTTAAAATCAGAGATATCTAGTTTTTCTGAGTTTTATATTCCTCATTTGGACCAATATCCTCATTTTTATTATATACAAAACATTAATTTTCAAGTTTAATATATTTAGGCAGAATATTATTATTCAGACATATTTCATTAAAAAGAATTTTAATTTTTCTTTTTTAATATTTTTAAATATTATTAAGTACATTAATTTTTGTATTCTTCAGCTTTATTTAGGTTTCACATTGACCTTGGTAGTCCTTATGTCATATTTGAAAGCTTTCATAGGGTTGTGAACTGAAATCTTAATTCAGACGAAGATAGATTATTACCATTTTGTGTACTACAACCACTTACTAATATTTCTGCAAAGATATATAAATCATTGCTTGAAATCAGTTTATAAAGATAAGGTCTTAAATTAAACAGGTCCATGGTGCAAAAACATTGAGGGACAACTATTTTAACACCTTTATGTATTTTGTAACAATATATAACAATACATCATTGAATTTGCTAGCTTGAATGCTAGCAAGAAAATCTAAGTTTCAGCACATTTTTTTCTTCCTGTAAAATGTGAACGGTGTCTTTTAACTTAAATATCATACTTGTTCAAAATAAAGGAGTTCTACCTAAAAAGTAAATAAAAATAGTTCATGAAAATGTGTTAATTTGTACAACTATTTTTGGACTGCTGTCCTCGTCCTTGTTATCTATCCGGTCATGGTTAACAGAACAAGAGCAGGGTACCCCTGTAGTTAGGGTTAACTTTGAAATTTTGTCATTCCCGATTACGACAAGAAGTTTCCCAAGTTCGATCACCTGAAGGCGGCCAAAGGGTTCATCGGCCAAAATTTTGTGAAGACAATAACAAGGATGAGGACAGCAGTCTGAAAAATAGTTGTACAAATTACCAAGCCTCATCCCAAGGATTCCGAAAAACCAAAATGTGTTAATTATTTTGTAACCCAACAAATACAAAAATATTCTAAGCTCATCTTTCTGCATTTATAAAATCAAAGTGACTTTTCGTATATTGTTGAACCCTTTAGATGTCTTACCAATAATGATTGAGTATATTCTTCAACTAAAATAGTAAAAAACATTCTACTATTGCATTTAGTCTGTGACAAACATTTAAGTAGCCAATCTTGAATCATTACTAAGCATGAACAACTTGCAATGGTTGTTATTACAAACAGAATTTATAACTAGTCACAAAGATGGATAATTTGTATGATGACCTGAAAAAGCAGCTTTAATAAACAACTACCCTTAACCTTCTGTTTTTAGAAGCATGATAATTCTTTGTACAACTATGATGATTCATTTCATTTCATGCAGAAGTGAAACCCACAGCTGTATTTATTTTTCAATTTTAACTGGTTTATCGTTTTCTTTATGATAAATGCCTTGCTAATTTTGCAGAGACACCAAATATATCCATGAGGTATTTAGAAATGATGCATTATTTTGTTCTTAATATCTACCAGCAGTATAGCCTGGAGTTGCCCAGGCAACTAAACATTTTAGTAGTAGAAGACACCAATGAGAGGAGTAGGTGGAAATTACATATTAAGAGTTGGAAAATAGAGCTGAGGCTGTTCATAACCATTTTCAGCATTAAGAAGATGTCGAATGCAGGTTGCTGTAGTGCCCATACCGAATATAAAGTGTAGTGTTATATATTTTTCTATCATTAAGAAGAGGGTTGTTGGGCTAAAACATAAGCTTTACATAATTACAAAGCATTTAATGAACATACATTTTAATAAAATCTCATATTGTAATGTGTATCTCATATATGTATAGTATGACTATATAGAGGATATGTCATGTTTTACAGCAATTCTAACAATAGTTCATCATAATTTACTCTATAGTGTCTTGTCATACTTTCACACTATTATACATTTTGGATTTAAGATTTCATTAGTTCACTAGTATATAATATGTTGAATATATGATATTATGGAAATATATTCACAAAGTTATATTTTTATTTTGTTAACGGTTTTAGATGTCTTTGATTGATTTGGTAGATCAATTAAAGTTTTGTCTTTTGGTTTTTTTAGTCAACGGTTAAAACTTATTCCCATGAATATTTCTTTACTTCCTGTTTTTCTGCTTGGGACTTACTAAACCTGATTTTAGGAGATTTATTTTAGTCATTATGACTTGAAATTTGTTTTTCATAAATGATTTTTTTCTTTTTATTATTTTATACAATAAAAAAGATGTCAAGGTAATTTTATATCTAACACTGGATAACACATGTATATTTCATGTGTTGCTATTCTTAATAAATTATTTTCTCTTCTTCCCAGTTTAAAAATTGATATTATATTTGTTGTTTGTCTTACGGTTATATCAACCTTAATAGGTCATTTAATGCCACAAAAAAGAATTTTCTTTTAAAGTTTTTTTAATAGCACAGTGCTCACTATTTAACCCATAGCTGTAGTGAAATTGGGGATTCATACCTTTCCCAAGGGTATTAGTCCAAATTTGAAGGTACACGGAACGACTGAGATTTGAACTCGCCTATAAAATTCCAAAGTCCAACTTCCTATGCACTGTACCAAGTGGACTTCCCCGATATTAATTAATATGAACAATTGAGTAAATTCATTTCTCCCCCTAAAGATTTTGTTAAACAAATATTAGTTTAATAGATTTCTTCGAATTTTATTTGAATAGTGTTTGTGGAAAACAAAACCTTTTCCATAAATTCATGGCTTAAAAAACAAAAAAGCAAAGCAATGTAATTTCCTATTTTAATTTATTATTTTACCATTTCTCTAACCCTACATAGAAAGAGATACAGGTTGTAGAAAATAAAGAGGGAATAGAGAAAAATTGTTTTTAAATTTAGAGTGTTCATTTATTTGTGTTTTATGGCATATCAACCTTTTTAGGTCATTTTAATGCCGAGAACAATCATTTTTTTTTTTAAATAACACAATATGCACTATTTAACCCATAGCTGTAGGGAATGTGGGGACTCCTACCTTTCCCAAGGGTACTAGTTGAAATTGGATTGCCAACGGAATGACTGATTCGAACTCACATACTACAATTCCGAAGTCCAACTGCCTATCCACTGGTCCACTTCAACTTCCCCTTTAAATTTAGAAAAGTATGAAAAAGTATTCAGTTGATACTTTGGTAGATTCAACAAGCTTCGGTGATTGGTTGGATCTTCTCAAAATCCATTGGCTAAGAAAAATCAAGGGAAACAAGATTTTGCAGTTTAAATCAAAATGGAAGAACTTTCTCTAGTGATAAAAAAATTCTTGGTGTTTTGTTTCTGCTTCAAAACATCAACTATGAAAAGTCATTTAATGTCTAGAACAATTAGTTTAGAAAAACATCTTTCTTTCATCAACAGGTTATTAGAAGAACAGTTCTATTAAACTTACAACTTTGCTCCCAAAGTGAATGTAACATTCTGATTAAGTCTTACAAGCAATATAGACGATGCAACTTAGAAAATTTTACATATGACCAAAAATATATATTTAAATCAAATTATAACGCTATGATTTAACACAAAATCTTGCATATCTTATTGTTCGAGACAGCTTTTTCAATCTTACTGGATCTCATCAGTGACACGCAATGTTGTTACTATCTCAATCTTTAAGTAGGATTCAAAACTTCAAACCATGTCATGCAGTACAAACATTAACGGCTAGCCTACAACACTTATGCGCTCATATTTGCAATTTTCATGTTTTTACTTTTAATCGTAGCCACGCTCTTATGTGAAATCTGATTATCGATACTTATCGGAGGTATTCTGAAACATTACCTATCGAAGAACACTCGCAGACACACAAAGTACGAGTATGTGAATTTTTAAGAAAATCCCATAGTGGGTTCGGGGTTTCTAGGGAACAAATTCACACACAGAAAGACAGACACACACCCTGACATATAAAGTTCCATTTATATATAAGCTTAGACTGATTATAATCTGATTTCTGACTCCAAAGTCTAAGCACATACTCCTAGAGAAATGGACTTTCTCCTGAGACCAAGATTAAAAATTACTAAAATTGCATATTTGTTGAAAAGTTTGGTTTGGTTTGGTTGTATTTAATGACCAATCAACCGTTTTTGTTGAAAAGGAAACTAGAATCCATTTAGGATAATCAATATTTTTTTTTTCTTTTTCAGAAAAACATTTAATAAGGATTTACATTAAAATATCACACAGAAAATATTTCTTTCTTTTCAAAAATAAACATACCTTTTTATTCCTTAAGTAAACTAATGGTAAACAGTAAAATACTACTAAATTTTCAATTACAATTAATGTTAATACAGAAACTCCTGCGATTTAAAAAAAAAATCAATATTGGGTTATAATAAACATTAAGCACTAGCTTTACCATATGTCTTTATTTTATAAATATGCCAGGTCTCTACGGACAAATTTAATTTCAGTTGACCTTTGACAACTAAATATTTTCATTTACTAACCAAATAGAAAAGTTACTAGCCATATCCATGCAATGTTATTTTACTGTAAACCAATAATTGGAAACTTGTTAGTATTTAAGAAAGTATAATCCAATTAACTTTGAAGTACTTTTTCTTCTGCATAAAAATTTGAATTTCTGCAGGTATTTTTTTTTAACAGCCTTGTTAAAAAAATAGAGTATATTGTTCTATGTTCCATTCTATTAAACTTTTCTATTGTTAGAATAATTTGACCCTGCTCGTTTAATGAAAAAATGAATGAAGGTTGAAAAGACATTTTTCTCAGTATTTGGAAGATGAAAAAAAATAATCAGTCACCAAAAGATAAGTGTTTTATTATTTTTAGTCGCCACTTGGAAAAATAACTCACAGTGTAGAAGCCCTGTATGCACATGTATGTAGAGCCTTTGAGATTTTGCTTTACAATCAACTGTCAAGTAAAGCCTTATTCAAGTGGTTAAAGTTGGTTCTCTAATCACCCAACTGTTGATCATAAATCACAATGAAACAAGTTTTTTTTTCAAATGAAAAACAAATAAGGGAGAAAACATTTCTTTTTATATCTCAAAATTATACTATTGAAGATTCACTAGTTATTGAGAATGACCTACAATGACACTTGTAATTTCATTGGTCTTGTTTCTGGTGCCTGGTGACTACTGAAATGTCTGGTCATAAAAAAGAAAAAAGAGAGTAGCATTCTCAAAATAGTAGAGTCACATATATGCTATTTTTGACCCCATTCAATAACAAGCTCCAAATAAAATGTATAGGACTAATATTTTCCTTCCTTTTCTGATTATATTTATTAAACTTTTTAGTTTAGTCAATAAATTCTTCTATGATGATGATGGCATCCATCCGTCTGGAAAGACGATAGAAGTGTCATCAAACCATGTATGATTGTCAGATAACCTACACAAAGATTTGGTTATAGTGGTGGAGGCTTGTGTAGCACCAACCACACTTCTTGGAACTGCTGATAACACACACACAGTCGGTGCAAGGTATTCCACGGATTACATGAACAATAGACATCAGGTTTTATTCAAGAGTTTTCCTCCTAGATACCTGTCTTACCAAAGACTATGGGTGCATCTGCCCAGTGGTTTAACCGCACCTCTAGGGTGTTTCTACATCCCAGCACAAAAGTACACAAACTAATCTGAAAATATTTCTGTTTTATAAATATTGGAGTGTATTTTACACATGAATTCATAATATAGACATTTGTAACATAACATAGAAATAACAAATAAAAAGATATAATTTAATGCAATTACTCCATTTAGCATATTTCAACTGAAACATGTATCAAAAAATGTTTAAATACCTAAATAGATTTTATTCTCTTTTCTAATCAATAGATTTTATATATAAGGTGAATCACCCTGTACACATGATAATTACATTGTGTATCTGTCAAAAGCATTTGATAACTGCATGCAATTATCCATTTATTATAGCCATTCTCTCCTTTTCTTCACAATGTGTTCTTACTCATTAGCCCAAGTTTCTTTAGCAACTGTAACCATTACATGGAAAAGGCAGATTAAATAAATATATATGCTTTTACATATTCATCAAAAGGTATCAGTCTTTGTTGACCATCCTCAGAGATTGACATTTTTGTCAGTTACATTCTAATTTTTATTGTTTTGATCTGATGTCTTTATTTTGTTGTTGTGGTTAAGATGTATTTTCTCCTCATGTTTTATTGTGTGTCATTCCAGCATTTTTTGTAAAACGTTTTTTTTTTAATTACAGTATATCAAAGATTCTGTTGATATATTTAGAAGCATAGAAAATTTAATATTTCTTGATTTTTCAAATGAAAAATGAATAACTAGTTTTAGATGTATAAATAAATTTAAATTCTTTTTAAAATTTCAGTTTCTTTTATTTTTTATAAGATTTATTTCATTCTTTTCTGCTGTTAGTCCTAGTTTTGTTTTTGTAAAAATTGAGAGTATCTTTAGTTTTATTAATTTTTCACCAAGTTTCTTGAAAGGCATTGAAAATGCAGCTTTGATCTACCTTAGTTAACTTGCTATGAAACAAAAAAATCATTAAAAACTAGTTTATAATATTGAAAAGTATAGCTAAAGAACATATGCATATAGACTACTTTATGTTTATAGTTATAAAAATAATCAGTCAATTGTATTTGATAGATACTTAAGACTAAATGGAAAGTGATATAGAGTGTATTTAGATTTAAAATTTATTGGTGATAGAGAGAGAACCCAAATCATTTAGTGAATGTTAGTTTTCTCACTTCATGAAATTGAAAAAAGTTTTTAGTAGTGTGGTTAAGGTAGAAGGGAAAAAAACTAGCAATCATCAAATGACGGTGATATACTGCAGCAGCAGCGCTGTCTGTACAGTATCCACATTATTCAATTACAAATCTTTTTTCTGTGACTGTGTGTGTATCTACATATATGATGTGTCAAAAAGAAAACAAAAAAAGAATTGACCTAATTATCAATCGAGCAATTAATTTCTACAAAAGTCTGACCTATTTTGTTAAATTTATATTTGTTTGTTTTTTAATGCTTTTCTTCTTAATGTAGAGCTCTTTTTTTACTTTTTGTTTCCAAATGAAGTGCATTAAATGTTAATTTTTTATTTTTTATTTATTAAAACAATATTGTTGTCATTGTTAATGTTTGTAGCCAAATCATTTTTTAAGATCACCCTAAGTCAGATCTTTCTCTCTCTCTCTCCACACTGTTGGAAAGAAGAAATAGGTTCCACATTGAAGCCAACCTTTTTTAAACTTATTAATCCCAGCCAGCCCAGCTGCTATTTTCCACTGGCAACACCCGCCCCCCCCCCTTCAAAATTGATAAGCTCTTTCTGTTAAGATTTCCTCCTCCTCCTCCCTCTCTTACTCCTCCTACCAACTCTATATTTAGGCCATTGCACTACAAGTAAAAAGAAACACTAGCAACAAGGATAAATAGTAGTAGTAGTAGTACTAATAATAGTAATAGTAGTAGTAATGAAGAAAATGGGAGGATGGGGAGGAGGAGGAACAGAAACAACAGCAGCAGCAAGATCTTACTTCTCACAACCTTTTTATTCTTCTCATTTTTCTTACAAACTAACTAACTATATAGCTCCAATGAATAACTTGCTCATTCAAGTACAGAAACTGGTAATTATGTTGTGTGTGTGTAAGAAATATTCTTATTTCTCATAATACATAAAATTTGCTGCAGCTAAGCAAGAAGACCTACTGCTTTCATAGCTTGTTTACTGACTGCATGCAAAGAGAGATAGAGAGAGGGAGGGAGGGGGGAGAAATAAGGTTGTCTTTCCTCTTCTTTTCTAGAGAAGAGTGAGAGAGGGGAAAGGTCACATGATCAGCTCATTGATATTCATGAGCAATATAATATTCAATACTATGCAACATTTTTTTTTTAATAATTTTGACACACACAAAATTAATATTTGGCAAAGAGAGAGAAAGAGACGGAGAGAAAAAGAAATGCCTTCAAAGTGGACTAGTACTAAGACAAGCTTTTAATTAATTTACAAGTCATTTCTTAATAATTTAGACAGAGAAAAAAAAAGAAGAAAATGAGAGCCACTGTCAATGCCTTGCAGTTTAGAGTAATCAACTATTAGAAATAGCCCTACTACTACTACTACTACCCTTTATAAGAAACTGTAACTAACAATCAAATACAATAGTTAGATTTATCTTATATTAGTCAAAATAAAACTGATTGTATGACTAATATGGTGTTAATTTTTTTTATTCAGACATAACTATTTAAACTGTTATTTCATACCTTCAGATCATAAAATCAATGATTTGGTCATGTGTACTAACTGATATGAAAATTTGACAATTTGTTTGAATACTAAATTTAATAAAAAGATTATAATTTAAATTTGTAGGATTTATAAATTTTATAGATTTACAATGGTTCAAGATTAAAATAAATCTTTAATAAAGGAAAATAAATACATTATTATTTAGTATACAGGTTTTCAATGTAGCCATTCTTGTCTCAACTAAAATAGTAATATATAAGATAAAAAATATAAACTTATATAATATATAAGAATTATACATATAACTAAGTTGAGAATTAATTTCAAATGTGTTTGAGTGTGTGTGTGTGTATGTGTGTGTGTATATATACATATATGTGTGTAAATAAACATATATTTAGGAAAATCAATGAAAATTTGAAAAATTATTTCAACTAATGATTGAAGCATCTTCAGACAATTATATTATTTGGAAATAAAATTGGTTAAATCAATGATTATAT
>JAYKTE010446095.1:0-10323 GCA_036873565.1 Xipholeptos notoides | reverse complement strand
TAAGTGAGCATTATCTAAAAATGAAGATTTCAATCCTATACATGAGCAATAATTAATAGGACTATATTTCAAAAAACCTAAAGCTAGTTCAAAGTCAATTGCATCAAGACGGTTTCGGGGTTCGATCATTAAAAAAATTATCAAGCCTTATGTAAAGGATTGTGAAGGTTACAATGATAAGGATGGGGACAACAGTCCGAAAATAGACGTACACATCATCCAGCCTCAACTCAATGATTCCGAAGAGTATTCCTCTATTCGGTCCGGATTTCAACTTGCAATTCTCTAGAGTTTTGCACATTTCTGTCTTTGGATCACAGATTGGAATTAAAGTTTCAGGCAACGACTGGAATGAATGTTTGTGTAAATCAAAGACTTTCCCAATTGAAGAATTTGTATAGATATTAGGTCAATGCCTTGAAGCTAGAACATCTGCAGGTTAAACCTAAGGCAACAAATATTTCTTTACTTATACAAAACCCCTCTTTCTCTATTATCTTCTTGTGTTCTTCTTTGTTTTCTTCTTATTCCACGTCTTCTTATTCTTCCTCTTCTTCTTATTATTATTATCGTTCTGTTTCTTCTTCTTCTTCTTCTTCTTCTTCTTCTTCTTCTTCTTCTTCTGCTTCTGTACATATTCTGCTTCTTTACTTCTTTTTCTTCTTCTACTTTGTCTGGTTCTTCTTCTTGTTCTCCTTCTGTTTCTTCTTCCGTTTCTTCTTCTACTTGTTCTTCTTATCCTTCTACTTGTTCTTTTGTAGCTTCTTTTTCTTCTACTACCTTTTGTTGTTCTTCTTCTCTTCCTTCTTTTTCTGCTTCTTGTTGTTTTTCTTTTTTATCTTATTCTTTATCTTTGTTTCTTCTTTATATTTTTCTTTTTTCTTGTTTTTCTTCTTCTTTATCTCCTCTTTATATTTTGTATTTTTTTAAATTTTTCTTCTCCTTGCATTTCTTTCTTCTTCTTCTTCTTCTTCTTCTTCTTCTTCTGCTTCTTTTTGTTTTTTTTCATCTTCCAACGTTTATTATTTATATTTTACCCGGCTATTACTAGACGTAATGACACATCCACGAGAAAGAGAGTTTTCTTGTGTATGGGGGAGTGTATTTCTTATAAAAAGTTTTCACGTGGTCCTTAATTTTTCACCCGGTGTGTTTTATTTAAATACTCTTTGATGACGTTAAATATTTCAACAAAATTATAATTTCTAGCAATCGTTCATGTATGATTGCATCTCTTATAACACTGACAGATGTGCATTTGTTTATTTTTGTATTCATTTTTATCGTGTCACGCCCTCAAGATTAAAAGCATAAACACCAGTGAGCCTTGTGCAAAGCCGATCAAGACTTCCAGTCAATATATATGCTTTTCTGTTATCAGTAGGACTATGAAATCATGCTTTTATTGAAGAATATTCTCGTCACAGCATTACTCGTTACTTGACTATTTAGCGATTTTACCATTTTGTGTAATTCTGTAGTTATAATTAATAAATACAATATTAAAAGAAATGCCAAAACCTCAAAATAATCAGGTAGGAACAAGAATATTCAATAACAGAATTCTCAGAGCCCTAGTGATTAGGACATACATTTCTCGTACCTTCTGAAATCTTGCCTGGTTGGGAACCCTTTATCTTTAGCAGATAATATCAAAAGGTTAAAGTGAATGTTATACGGAGATCCATGCTTTGAGTAATGCTTTAACGTCTGTGACCTTTGGTCGAGTTTGTTTAATCATTGTGTGAAATATTGAATGGTTTTATTGAAATCAAATAATGCATTTTCATTCCACTGATCTGCATTCATATTTTGTATTCATTGTTTTCCTGAGATAAAAGCATTGGCCAAAACTTTTATCCATAAAACTTATTCATTTATATACCTTCAGAGAAATTAGTTATCCTATATCATAGGATAAAGTCAAGTCGGAGTGAAAATTAATTAGTGATAATTAATCCTAATGTTTTTTACCTCCGGCAAATCAAAGTATAGGTTATATACATTTGTATTAGTTTCATTATTCATTCAATTGTTTATTTTATTTCTTTTTGGTAGTGATTATATTGCGGAGCAGTGGTGGAATGTTTTGTAATACCATAGACGTATCAAAAGGAAGTTGGTGGGGCAATTGTATTAACAAACAAATCGCAAAGAATCATGTTGTAGCACTACTAAACCAAGTCGAACTGTTGATTCCAGGAAATAGACCCTTTCAGTAATTGTCTAATTCTTATATAGGGTGTTCCAATAACTTGGATGGAATTTAGCAGTAAATAAAACGGTGAGATTGCTAAAAAAATCTATTGGTTTCTCTATTTCATAGTGATGTATGAATCATGACAATTAAAAATGATATCACCCTAATGTCTGCCAAAGCTTCGATGGCAAACTTCGATTCGATGGTCAAAATATTTGATGACATCTCTGCATAGCTGGTTCCTGATCTCTCGAATTTTCCTTGTTATTTCGTCCTCCATTTCTTGAATTTTTATGGGTTTGTTGGCATAGACTTTACTCTTAAGATAACCAAAAGTAAATAATCTAAAGGCATTAAGTCGCACGATCACGGTGACCAATTGACTTCTATAACATTCAGTTTAAGGCATAAAAAAAGTTGACTATCATGGCATGGTATCGTTCCCTTGTGAAAATAACAGAATTACTGGCAAAACGGTAACCTTCGGTGGATGTAAATGGGTTTGCGGCGCAGCGGAATGAGGCATTGAGTATCTAAGGTTCAAGGTGAGCATTAGCAAAGCATGTCGGTTTCGATTCCTACCCAAGCAGACCAAAGGTTTTGTTTGTCAAAACGTGGGACGATAAACAACTACGGAAGGCAGTGATTACTGGGGTTTCGGTTACGAGACTAAGAGGTCCTATCCGAAGTCGTAATTAACCATCTGACGAAGGCCAGAGGATAAGTTGGCCAAAAAGTTGTATAATATCAGCTTTAAAGATGAGGAAAACAGTCTGCTAATAAAATTAATACTAGATTAGGAAAATGCCTCATCTCAATAAATTCCAGATAAATATAATTTCGAACTTAATTCGTTTTAAAATTAAAAATATTTCTACATTTTTTTTAAATAAAAAAAATAATGTACGTATACTGACATGTAACTGTATAATCCAGCAGCTGGGCAACACCGGGATAATCTTCTAGTATAAAGTAAACATAAATAGATTTCCAAGTTTGATATTAGAATTATTGTTTGTTTAAACCTAACAGTTGTTCTTTATAAATACTGTAGTAACTACCAGATTCTGTCCTTACTTTTTCTTCCTCTCAATATCTAATTGACTTCGTTCCATGCCAAACGTAATCTGCCCAACTCAAGAGCTGTCCATTGAACCCCAAGAGGTCATCCTCGAAAGCAAATTCCCTGCCAAACCCAATCCACAACCGGGAAATACTTTATCCCCTATGACTCCGGACATTCGCTGCAAATGCTTAAACAAACCCACAATGTTGAACGAAATAGTTTGATCATTCAACCGTACACCTAAAACTCCACCCACTGTGTTGCAACCCAAACCCAAACCCAAACCCTAAGGCTCCTTGACCACACCACAACTCTGAAACCAACTGCGCCTTGTTCAATGTCCAGTCCCATTTCACGCCAACTGTTCTTTTTTTCTTTTGACCAGTGCGTCATCGGGGAAGTCAATTTGGCCCAGGGGATAGGCAGTCGGACTTCGGAATCGTAGTACGCGAGTTTGAATCCCAGTCTTTCCCTTTGTCTTTATATTCGGACTAATACCTTGGAAAAAGTATGAATCCCCAAATTTTCTCCAACTATTGGTCAAATAGGGCATATTGTGTTATCTAAAAAATAAATGATTGTTATCGGCATTGAAATGACATGAAAAAGGTTGATATGCCGTAAACACAAACAAAACAACAGTGCATCACCACGTGACAAACGTGGCAAATTGCAGAGGTGGGATAAATCAATGAGTAGGTCAGTGGATAGATGGACGGTTGGATGGATGGGTGGATTAGTGAATCAATGGACGTGGGGACGGTTGAATAGACTGACTAGTGGTTAGCTGGTGGGTGCATGGTTTATCGTTTTCATTTTCTGTAAGGGATGGGTCGAATAACTAGGGCGTTAGATTTAATGTCCGGCTGTTTAGATTTCGGACTATCCAACCGAATATCGCTTTAGCTAAACCCCCCTTCCCCATTCCCCCGCCCTGCACGAAAGCTTTCCAGAAAATGCTAGCCTGGCGATAGATGCATGTCTGTAAATATTTCACGCCATTTTTGCCGAATAAATGGCCAAGAAATTGAGCAGGTCGGGTGACGGCGAGGAAGCGACGGCTATGAATGAGATAATTTCCTGTTTGGAGTTCGATTATGCGAACCATGTATACAGTCTAATATAATTAAACCTCCATGGACCTATTTCAAGTGAATCACTTTTTTATATAATAATAGTAATAATAATAATAATAATAATAATAATATAGGGGTGAAAACCCAATATGAGGTTGCACCATTCAGTCTTTGACAGGAATGATGCGGAGTCTGCTGGAACTCAAAGGAAACATGTTACAACTTTGACTCCAGTAAAAATCACTTACCGGGTGGGCAAGCGCCTGGTGATTAGCGTGAGATTCCACATAATAATAATAATGATAATATGATAATGATAATAATAAAAGTAATTATAATAATAACTAGAAGAACCTGTGGAAATTCCACAGAAGTTAAAACCTTTTAAAACGCACAAGAAAATAATAATTTTTGAGCAGAAATTTATGAAATTTAATGACAATCATAATTATAACTTCAATAAAATAAGTACCAATAACAATTACACGGGTAATGATGAGTACATATGCATAAGTTAGATAATAATAATCCTGATTATATCATTAATAATACAAATACTAATATTAATTACACTGGTAATAATTCTACGAGTAGAAATTGAATAATGATAATCATAATTACAGCATGAATAACATAAATACTATTAATAATTATACTGGAAATAATTCTATAAGTAGATATACAGAAATTTAATTATAATTATGATAATAATAATAATAATAATAATAATTCCAATTATAACATGAATTACATAAAGAATAATAATTATTACACTGGTAATACTTATATGAGGAGATATACTGAAATTCATACAATTTATTATATTTTATTCATATACAATAATATAATTATATAAATAATATATAATTTATTATTATAGAAATAATCATAGAATGCTGCTGCTGTTTCTGCTCGTTTTTCTGGTGTTAATGATGAATCATAATTGTGTGTTATGAAATAATTCTGACTAATTAAATCCATTAAGGTAAACAATGCAGCTGGCATTTACTACAAGATAATCAAATGCAGAAAAATGTCAAGGCCTGTTTGTCTCGAAATGGAAAGATTTTTAGTTGCGTGTGTTTCGATTCGTTTCTAATCTGCTTGGGCAACAATTGCCAGCATACATTTGTTCCAAAAAGTTATTTCAGTTTGCTGACTTCTTAACACACAACTTTACTAATGAGGTATTAAGAAAGAGAAAGAGGAAAAAATGAAGTATATATATATATATATACATATGATTTTGGGTTCAGTCCAAACTTAATTTGGGCAAGAGTCCGAGTTTTGGTACTGTATTACAAAGTAGAATGCTCAATATTGTTGAAATAGAGCAGTTATATATAGGAGTATATGTTATGACTGCGACCCTGGGTTTCAGCACCGATGTGCTTCTTCAGGCAGTTGGTTTGATAATGGAGATGGTGTGATTTTTACAATAATTGTTGTTGTTGTTTTTGTTGTTGTTGTTGTTGTGTGTGTGTCGTCCGTTGATTGGCCCAAATTCGTCCTCCCATCCCTCCCTCAATTCGCTCCTCCTCTCCCATCCCGAGTTCTGGCGTTAAAGTGGTGGGTGGGTGGGTGGCTGGAGATAAAATAAAATAAAGTAAATAAGGATATAATAAAATAAAAATAGAAAAAAATGTAAAATTAGAATAAAATGATAAAAATAGATATAAATAATGATAATATTGATAAAATAAAAAAAAGATAAATAATAAATACAATAAAATAAAAAAAATAAAATAAAATTTGATAAAAAATAAAATTAAAAAAAATAAATTAAATTAAAAAAAAAATAATTAAAATAATGATAATTAAATGAAGAATTAAAAAAAATAAATAAAAAATAAATAAATAAATAAAGTAATAATAATAAAAATAACATAAAATTGAAAATAAAATAAAAATAAAATAAAATAAAATAATAAATAAAATAAGATAAAATAAAATAAAAATAAGAATAAGAATAGGAAATGAAGTAAAAGTAAACGTTGAAATGTGTGTAGGAAAAGGAGAGAAAAAAAAGAAAAAAAAAAGAAAAAAGAGAAAGAAAAATGAAAGATGAGATGAGTGGATGGGTGAAGATGAGGTGGGACTGTCTTCCGCTTTCCCCTTCCCCCCTCCCTCCTCCTCTCCCCCCTCTGGTCATCGCTGGTCTTTGGCCAGGGTGGGGGGGTTTCCTTGATATTTGAGACCGTCTCTCAGCGGGTTGGTGCCGGCATTGGGGTTTGGGGGAGCGCTAAGCAATACAATTAAACAAGAAAACATACAGAACCTTTTCTAAAAATAAAAAATAATAAAAAATAAAATAAATAAAAATAAAATTAAAAATAAAAATAAAAATTTGTAATTAAATAAATCATCCGAATCAGACAAACCATCAGAATCAAACAAATTATTTGAATTAAATAAATCACCTGAATCAAATAAACCATCTGAATCAAAGAAATCACTTGAATTAAATAAATTAAATAAACTAACTTAACCAAACAAATCAAATAAATAAACCAAATCAATCAAATAAACCAAATCAATTAAACCAAACTAAATAAATCCAACTAAATTAAACTAAACCAAACCAAACCAAACAAATCAAATCAAATCAAACCAAATAAATTAAACCAAACCAAACGAAACTAAATAAATTAAATCAAACTAAATCAAATCAAATTAAACTAAATCAAACTAAATCAAACAAACCAAATCAAATCAAACTAAACCAAACAAATCAAACCAAACTAAACTAAACCAAACTAAATTGAATCAAACAAACCAAACCAGTTCAATCAAATTAAATTAAACTAAACTTAATTAATTAATTTAATTAAACTAATCTAATCCATTCAACCCAACGCAATCCAACTCAATTCAATTCAATTCATCTAATTCAATCTAACCCAATTCAACCCATTCAACCCAATCTAATTCAACCTAACCTAACCCAATTCGACTCAACCCAAACCATTAAATCCAATTCAACCCATTCAACTTAACCCAACTTAACCTAATTCACCTAATTCAATTCAACTCAACCCAACCTAACTAAATCAACCCAATTTAATTCAATTCAACTTAGTCTAACTCATCTAACCAATTCAATTCATCCAATCTAATCTACTCAATTTAATCCAATTTAACTTAAAGTTCTGCCCATTTAAAATTATTAATTTTTCAAATATAGTAACATCGGCGATTACCGAAAAAGCTCACCTTACGCGAAAAAGGAGCCGAGAGCACCCATCCCGTGAAACCGCACTCCCGCCCAAATTGGTCTCCTCTCAAAAACCTGTTAAGGAACAATACTTAAGAAAATATTTAAGAAAAATGTTTCAGCATGTTTCCGAAGAGAATTGGAGAATTTAGTGGGTGCCGAATGATGGGGTCAACAAACGAGTTGTTTGTGGTGGTTGTTCTGTGTGTTTAGGCATAGGCACATGCACACATACATTCATTTGGGACATACATACTCACCCTCTCACTTCCGCATGCGTGTATGTGTTCACATGTGTGCGTGGTTTTCATTCACGCACATGCACACCCACACATGCACACACTCGCACGGGCACACGCGTGCATGTGTACAACTGCATGTGCGCGCATTACCTGTGTGGTTTTAGGCTGTGTGTTACCTGTGTGGTTTTAGGCTTGAAAATGTTTGTTTTCATGTCTGCATTTTGAAATTATTTCGGATTTTTTGTTAAGTATGGTGTTTTGGGATGGGTGCGTTATGATGGCCACTTTTTCCTGTAGGCACAATAAGCATTTTTTAGAAATTTTGTTGTATGAATTGGCAGTTTTTATTATGCTCCATTTGATGACGGGTGTTATGTTCTTTTCTTTTAGTGTCCATATGAAAGTTGATAGTGAGGTTGCAGTTGAGTATTTTTTGTTTGAGAACGAAAGTTTGTGGTTGGATATTCTTTGTTTTAAAGTGCCTTCAGATGCTCCAATGCAGTGTTTAACTGTATCATTTGTTATTTATTTATTTATATAGAACGTTACTGACAAAAATGTCAAAAATGTCACTTCCTGAGGATATTAAAGTAAGGCCGAAAACGTTTTGAAAAAAGCTTTGATATTATATTAAGACACTCAACACAGCAACTAAGTTTTTTGTTAGAAACCAAGAAAAAATTGAATTAAAAATATTAAAAAGGAAAATTAAAGTTCTGTTTAATGAAATTCTGCTAAATATACTGCTAAATATACTATATATATAGATATATATTTAGTTATTCAGACATATATATATATACTGTATATTTTGTTGTCCTGATTTCTAGCAACTTTTTTAGGGTCTTTGAAATTAAAACTATGATTAATTTTTAAATAACAGACCTAAAATAATAGCCTTAAAGACCCGATCTTCTTATATCTTTTTGGTGTTCATAAATCCTTTTTTTGAATGATATTGATGTTTCACCACCATATTTTCCCGAATGATTTCTGCATTTCATTTTGTATACACCTGCATCAAGAAAGTTTTGATGGCTACTATTTTTCAGACTGTTACACTTTTAACTCCGTATCATATTGAGTAAAATATCAGT
The DNA here is from genome assembly GCA_036873565.1 of Xipholeptos notoides. Taxonomy (NCBI): domain Eukaryota; kingdom Metazoa; phylum Mollusca; class Cephalopoda; family Idiosepiidae; genus Xipholeptos; species Xipholeptos notoides. The sequence goes on along the minus strand of JAYKTE010446095.1, from coordinate 1,428 downwards.
CTTATGATACAAAATCTATTATCTTCTCTGTGTTAATACTTTTTTGTATTGAACGGATCTATTTCGATTTTAATATTACTATTCTCAATTTGAAAGTTATATTTATACTGTCGATAATACTTAGTGGGTACTGTTATACATTGCCACTAATCATAGCGCAATTATAGTGGAACAGAATAAATATCACACGCAATACAGCTTGATTTATAGAGATAAACCTTCTGTTTATACTGGCTAAAACATGATTTTCGTTTTATTTTACGTTATATCATAAAACATACATAATGACGTAAAGATCTAATTGAATTACACTAATTTATGTCAATTGGTATCTACTAGTAGAGTTAGCTAATATATCTTTACATTTACTAATTTTCGATAATGTTCTTTTTTCTGCTAATAGGTGGCATTAACCTCACTATTTCACAGAGTCATCCACCTTTCAGATTTTATTTAACTATAACATCTACTGATGTTGTAATTCGTTCCCAAACAGGAGATTTAACAATTATGCTGTTTTCTACAATGCAAACTTTATAATGTAAAAATGCAGAGCAAGAAGGAAAGAAAGAAAGAAAGAAAGAAACATAGATACATAGAGAGGTAAAGGAAATATAAGTAATGAGTGAAAAAAGAGAAAAAGCGAGAAAAAAGCAGAAGGAAAAGAAAGAAAAAACAAAAGAGAAAAGGGAATAAAAGGCACAAAAAAGACCTTTCAAAGATAGCAGGCGCGAAAGTTAAAACATGAAAAACTAATAAAGACTAGCTTGGTGATGGAGTCAGGGGAGATAACTCTCGTGTCATGTTTGTATATCGCCTGGCCAGGGTATCTTGTCAAAGAAGATGAAGGAAAAGATGAAAGAAGAAGAATAAAGAGACAGAGGAAACTGGAAGTCCTTCAAAGTTGTGGAAATCCTGCAGACGACCAAGGCGAAACAGCATGCCGATTCTATCATTGGAAAATTTTGTCTTCCTCGTCACCGATGTTGTCGTGTCGTTGTCGTCTGCAACTGAGGTTTCCAAAACTGTTAGACATTCACTGTTTGCCCTTAGCTTTAAAATCCATTTTTCTTTTTCATCCTCTTCTTTCTTTCTTTCTTTCTTTCTCTATAACCACCACCACAATGTGCACAAACAGTGAAAGAGACTGACACACCCATATCAAAAATACACAGAACCACATATACTCACAAAAAGGCTCATGCATATTCATGTATATCAACACATATACACAAACACATACATACACACACATACATTCTTAGGGAAAATGTCTGTATATATATATATTATTATTATTATGTGTACGTGCACGCGCGCATGTGAGTGTTTGTGAGTGAGTGTGTGTTTATGTTATATCTTCATATTATAAGAATAACCAAGTCATTACTTGAGTTGAACAGAAGGGGTTTATTATGGTAAAGGGTA
>JAYKTE010446094.1:0-19351 GCA_036873565.1 Xipholeptos notoides | reverse complement strand
GCTTGAGTCAAACCAAAGAATATGTAAACATAAAATAAGAAAAAAGAATAATAATTGATTTATTCAATAAATATGAAATAATAATAATAATAATATAAGTTGTACAGCATATATACACACACACACACACACACCAGAGATGTGAATTAAATTTACAGACTTTTTCAAAGTATAAATATTCTTAAAACTTAAAAAAGGTTTTTCGGAATCATTGGGATGAGGCTTGATAATTTGTACAACTATTTTTCGGCCAAAGACAGCCGAAGGGTTCATCGGCTGAAACGTTGTGAACAATAACAAGGATGAGGACAGCAGTCCGAAAAATAGTTGTACAAACTTAAAAAAGGTTGGGCTTTTTTTAATGTTAGCAAAAAATAAGAACCTATCCTTCTTCACTATCTCTTTTGTTAGACTTATATCCTTTGTTTTACTTATTTCAAACAGATAAAATATTGAAGAAATGATTAAGTAAATAGCAACAAAAATATCTGGCAATTATTTATTGACTAAACTTTGTTATTTTGCTGATATTTCAATGTTTAAAAATTCATTCGTTTTTGTGCTTTTAATGTTTCTCAATTTCAAAACCCCTATCTAAGCACAAGTATTCTTTTAATAATGAAATATTTTCATTATTCATTGAATACTCGCAAAGTTATTTTAAAAAGTTATAAATAGGGCTGTGACAATACGCTTTTATTAAAGAATTTTGTCATCACAGGGATGTGACAAGTATACAAGTATATAGATTAGGATTGTGACAAGTATACATACTAATAACTACAGAATTAAAAGAAATGGTAAAATCACAAAATAGTCAAGTAACAAGTAAAATATACAGCCCTAGTTATAAACCAGAAAAATAACAAAGGACTATCAAAATAGCCTTGTCATTGAATTTTATTTTCAATAATTAAAAAAAGGACATTTTTTTTTTAAACCTATGATATTCTATTATTTTATTTACATCTAAAAAAATAACTTTTGTATAAATTCAATATTGATGCTAATTCATATTTAGAATTAATGTTACTTGACTATAATTCCTAATTTTTTTAACCCTTTGGTCTCTGACTGAGCAAAATTCGGTGTTGTATTTTGCACTATGTCGTCTGGGCTGATATATCGGCCCTTTAGGGTTCAAAGGGTGAAACTTAAGGTTTCACTCATACAAGACCACTGAGGCACTTCTTGTTATAAATTTACAAAAAGATTTTGAATAAAAATCAAGTCGGAAACTAAATAGTAATTCTACTGGATTAAATCCTTGTCTTGAACTTATTCATTTTATAGGACCTAGGAAAGGCCCTTGCAGTTGTTCTGTTCATAAGTTCTAAGAAAAACAATTACCACTAAATTATGGTAATCTGTATAGCATCATAAAAATAAAACTGATAACTATATGTATGTAGTTTCTGTTTTTCTATTATTATCTAGAAAAACATCCTACATTGAAAAAATAAAACAAATAAGCAGCAGTCCAATTTTTTTTAAGTGTCACATGTTTTATGGTTCTTCGTTTTAACATACATGAATATGTACCATATTATTAAACTGTATCATAAAAATTGTATTTTGCTATAAAAATAGGACATTTCATATGGTACAGTTTAATAATATATATTACTTTTTGTAACATGTCAGCTTAGAGGTATGAGGTATATTTTTTTCAAATCTTAGAATAAAGAAAAAGCAAAATTCAGCAAAAGGAATGTGCTAAAGTCAAATGACAGTCATTTTTTGAAATATATATATATTTTTTTAAATGAAGACAAAAATATATTGGGGAAGGAAAAAGAGCTTTGATTAAACACACCTTAATTGGCATTTGACTTTTCACTTTTTTTTCTTTAATGATGATAATAATAATAATAATAAATTTTTTCCAAGATGAAGCTTGATAGTTTGTGCTATTTTGAGTTTAAAGACTATGGTCCTCACCTGAAGAAGGCAGGAGGCAACATTTGTCAAAATTTTATGTATATAACAATAAAGATGGGGACAACAGTTCACAAACTACATAGCACAAATTCATTTTAAAAAGTGGTTTCATAATCACCTGAACTTCATCCCGGCATTTTTAATTAAACATTTTTGAAGATGAAAAGACTATATTTATATATCTTATACTATTGTCATCATCTTAGTGGTTATCTCCATCAAGTTATACATTCATTAAAAAATTCTCTTAAACAGTTTACAAAATAACTTGATAAGTAATCAAAGAGTTTTCACTAAATTTGGTTAAAAGGAGTTGCATAGAGAGAGAGAGAGAGAGAGAGAGAGGGGGGGTTAACAATGGTTTGAATGTAAAAACAGGATCAAATAATTTGGTTTTCTGAACTTTATGAGTTACGTCTTTAACTATTTAAATAATTTCTGACCCCCAAAAAAGAAAAAAAACGTCTAATATTTTCAAGGTTGGAAATAACTATCTATATCTTGATTAGATATATTTACACTGGGAGGTATTTAAATAGATAATAAGGCTCTTGATCAGGTAATATATATAGAGGGAGGGTCTCAATAATTTTGAAAACATATTTATCACATCAAAAATATTATACATAATGAATACTTTATTTATAAAAGTATTTATATATATATGTGTGGGGGGGCGGGTATATATATTTTTAATGTGATAAATATGTTAACTTATGTCCATGTTATTGGAACACCCTTATATATATATGGAAAAAATATTCCAACTGTGACAAAAATAAACATTTACAAAACAACATAACATGGATATAATTTTTAAATTAGATGATTGCTAAAAGGCTTCAGTTTATAAAAAAACATCCTCAGGGAATAAATTTAATCAGGTCACAACATATTAAAAATTTACAATCTTGTAAGATTTTTAATGTGTATTAACTACATGCCCTGGTGATGGTTTTAACTGAAACAGTATAGCATTGGGCTAATTTCATAATTATATCAGTTTCATGTTTATTTCTAAAACATTTTTATGTTACACACACACACACACTATATATAAATAGCTAAGGCTCTTGATATTTATTTAGGTGTACATAAAATTCTAGATGGGCCTCACTTAGTATCACACTTTTAAAAATCCATCTCCTACTCCAACAAATTAATGTATTTTTTATTAGAATTTCAAACAGTTCTAAAATCAGTTTTTCTTTATAGTTGCTAATAGTTTATATAGAATAGCATTACAATCTTAAAGTAATATTTTTCTTTTGATCGATCAAGCCAGTCATTTAAATTTTAATTTCTCCATTCTTCAATTATTTGGTTGCTAGGACTAGTTGGGCTCTCTGTTAAGTAGAATTCATCTTCGAAGTATATTAATAATTTTTCAAAATATCAAATTCTTAAAACATAATCTAAACTTATCTCTTAAAGGATCTAGATTTTCTTTAAAAGATTATAATTTTGATCTAATCTTTTTAATTTTACACAAGTCTAATAATCAGTTTCATTTTCAAAACAAAGACATTAATTTCAGCACAAACATTATTTCATGTAAATCCTAGTCAAATTTTCAATACATCTTGCTTTTTTAAACAGCTTTATTTTTCTGATTGAAAAGATAATTTCTGAAGTTGTTTTAGACCCAGCTACATTGAATATGTAGCAAAGTATGTAATTAATCTTAATGATTAAATAATGGCTAAGGGTTTGAATTTATATATCATCTAATTTTATTTCAGATTTGGATAAGGAACTAGCGGAATCAAAAAGTTCTCAGGATGCAGTAGAGAAATGAAGGAAGATTTTTATTTTTATTCAATTGCTGTAATGTGATTAATTTTCAAGATGGGTTTGTTTTTCTTGAAATATATTTAAAGGGATTATGAAAGCATTTTGCCCACACAAATTTTGTATGAAAGAGTTTGGTAGAAAGTTTCCTTAAGGCTGTAAGTAAAGACATCTGAAAGAGGCTATACTATACAATGTCCAAGAATGTAAATATAGCTGCGCAGATGAGGTTATAGTCAAAGATGTATAAATATCTTGAACTTCTACAAAGACATATCTTTTTTTTTTTATGAGATATTCTGATAATCAGTAACTATTAAAATCTATCAATTTTGATACTATTTTTTTTTTTCAATTTACTTACATCTCCTGACTATATGGGTCTTGATTGCCAATGTGTGATCCAAGTGCAGCACAAATAACCATTATTTATCAAGTAAATCTTTCAGAAAATTTATCAGTTATATTTTTTGGAAGAATTTTGTTTAATCTTAAATAACCATTACCTTTGAATAAACTATTGTACATATATTTCTATATTTTCTTCTTTCAAAAGGAATGTCATTTTATTAAATTTGCAATGTTTGTCACAGAAGATATTTTCATTAAAATAAATTTTTTTTTAAATTTATTTCATGAATCATCAATTATAAAGCTTTGTTTTTTATGAGTTTTAATTTAAAAGAAAAGAGAAAAAAATGAACTGACTAAAGAAATTGTAAAAATGAATTATAAAATCAACTATTCTTTTAATTCATATTTAAACATTGTGTCCTAAGAACAAATTATCTATTAGATAAGAAAAATATTTTTAATTAGATCTAAAATATGATCATTTATGAAAGATAATAAAAAGGCAAAAAAGAGTAACAATGCATATAAATTATTTAATAAGTAAATTTTAAATTTAAAAAATTGTTTTAAGACTTAAGAGAAAATAAGTTTATGATTGCAGGAATTACCTTTAAAGTTTGAAGAAAGAAAAATGGGATTTTTCTGAAAGTGGCAATACATTGTGGAAGCACCAAATTTCATCTAATGTTAAAAGAATCTAAAATAGATGCCACTATTACCGCTAATTCAGGATATCAAAGAAAGACTTGCCAAAATATTATTTTTTAAAGAGTTGGTGAATATGAATCTGATAGTAGTGAAACAAAAATCTCTCCTGAATACGTAACTCAATCAAACGAATTTTAGAAACTTTTTCAAAATGAAAATGGAGGGAAAAGCCTGATTCACTTTACAAACTTCAAAACGTCGGCTTTTCTTTATAAAAAAATGGCCAGCAAGAAAAGTTGCACTCAGAATTATGTTTTATCATATCCATCTATATTAGGTTATTACAAATTGGGGATTATATAATACAAAGAAATTAACTATAAAAAAATAAAAATAAACTTGGCTAGAGCAATACTAGAAAAAATAGCCTCAAGATATACCTATCCTCTCTATCATGGTTTTAATTTGCTGTTAAATGAGATTTTTAATTGGAAAGTATTCTTAAAAATCAAACTAGAAAAATAATTTACAGCGTAGATTTTTGGTCAGTCAAGTTGCATTATCTTTTATGCTGATTAAACAGCTTAAGAAACTAATTTTGTAATCATAAATAATATTTCAAAATTAGCTGTATACTTTTCAAAACAAACTAAAAAAATGAGATCAGGCAAAAAGGTTTTCAATAATAATTAAAGTTTGGAGACTGTGTGGGTTCATCAAAAGGTATTTTTAACAACCAAATTCTTTATAAAAAGTTCTATAAAAACAGTTGGAATAAAGGAAAGGAGATTTTAACAAAAAAAAAATATGACATGCAATAAACAAAATATTCATTGGCAAAATAATAAAGGTCACGAGTAAATTAAATTGCATAGATTCAGATTTCTCAATAATTGTGATCTTTTATTAATATTGTGTGCCAGGAATGCCAAAAGAGGAAAAGGAGTCATAAATAATATTTTTGGAAAATAAAAAAAATAAAAATAACTGAATCTTTGGGGAAGTTTATTTTAATAAAGAAAAAACTTATTGGCTAATATTTACAAATGGTTTTCAGAAAGACAGTTGCTTAAACTGAATGCTCATTTTCATTCATCATGTGTCATTTTGAAAATTTGCATTTCATATAATTATTATTATTATGACCAAAAGTTTCAAAAGTAAAAAAATTGAATAACAAACATTTTTTGAGGAATTGGTCAGACATGTTTTTTTTTTTAATAATACAAATTTATCCAGCAGATTTGGGGATGGTAAAAAAAAAAAATTAAAAAAATTGGATATATGAAAACTGACTTTATACTTGATTAAGAAAGTGTTATAATGAACTAATTTTTATATCCTAATTGTTTGCTTCTTTTAATTTAAAATTAAAGCCATCAGCAGAGAGCAAAAAATTAAAAAAACAATAATAATCGTGATGATAATGATGATAATAATAATAATAATGGTTGAGATAAACTTAGATTTCAACTGGAGTTTACTAAAGAGATAGATGTCATAAATTTTTCATTTCCTTATCTCAGAGCCATGTTTGCGCTCACTCCTATAAAATGCTTCATTAATTCCAGTATGGTTACACCTTGCTCTCTTCAAAAAAAATTTTTGTCACTAAATCTTAATAATTTCTTAGCTTACCATCAATCACTAAAATTTCAGATTATTATTGCAGCAGAATGTATTTGATTTCCCTATTTAAGTCATAATGGTTATTCAAATTGTAATTCAAGTTCATCCTAAATTATTTCTCTATATTCAAACTGGTATTGAGAATTCAAAAATCAATGCTCAATATTCAGTTTCACTTCAGATGCATCTAATTAACATATGTTCAACTTCACAAGCAATAAAATCATTTTTCATTGAATACTGTATTTCTTTTATTATTTTTCAGCTGAATCTAGTCTATTTGAATACCAATACAAGTTTTCACATGTGGAATTCCTAAGTAAGCTGATCTCTTGGCTATCAAACATTAAATAAGTAATATTTTTCTATATATTTGAGGAGGTGTGGATGATATAAAAATCTTGTGATTTATTGATATTGATCCATAGAAATGAAAAAAAAATTCACCAACAAAACCTTGGAGGAACTAAGAATGTCATCATACCAAAGTTTTATAATATAGTAATTAAATAAAGAAAAACTGAACATAAAGAATGAAAAAAATTATTTACACTAGAAAATCTAAAATTTTACAAAATTAGGAGAAAAAAAGAAATTGTTAGGTTGCTTTTGGTTCATTTCTGTTTGGCAAGCATTTTAAAAATAAAAACTAATATATATATATATGCTTTGTAGCAAGTAACGCAAGAAACCTTTTTCTTATTCAAACAACTCACACACGACCCTTACACATAGGTATTTCACGCACACACAAAACCCCAATCTGATCAATAATCATTGTGAATCATTAAAAATAATCAAATAAAATAATGAATAAAAAAAATATCCTGATTATTTTTTAATCCTCCCCAGCCCTAAAAAATGAAAAACAAAAAAAAAAATCTTTAAAATATATATTTTTTTGAGCAGATAATTTATCAGGTCAATATAGAAAAGATTCTTTTTTTTTTTGTCCCCCCTCCCCCACTTTAAGTTTGGCCCAAAATGACTCGTCATAATTGACCAATCAATTATCAGGAAGAAAATGAGTGGGTAGCAGGATTAGCAGCATCAGCATTTCCTTACTGTAGACAGAAAAGAAATCTCTGATCCAAATATACAGTGCCATATTCCTACTAATTAATTGCAGCCTAATTTCTTTGGAAACAGAAAGAAAAAAAAGAAAAATAGATTTTCTTTTTTTTTTCCTCCAAAATAATAATCATCGGTTCATTTGGTCAAGAGCTTGACAGTAAGACATTGTTTACAGCAAAAAGATTTAACAGGATTTTCTCCCAAGAACAAGAGAAAATCCAATCTTGTTTGAGGACACTGCAAGCTAAGAAAATGTTCATTTGCAAATAGGTTTTAGATTGCAATTCTCTGGAAAATTCATCCATCTTTTTTTTTTTTTGCTTTTTCTGTCTGGCTTCTACCTAGGAACTGTTCTCGTCACCACTGTTAAGCCGTGGAATCTTTTGAGATGTACTACTTTCAGGAGATTCCAAGTTGGCTTTTGTAGAATCACGTTTCTTATTTGAATTCTGTAAAATAACAAAATACCATTTCAGATAACCTAATAATTCAAAATAAAATTGTAAGATAACTCCACAAACACTTTTGTTTAGAGTAAAGCAATCTAAATGAAATTGAAAATTTTCAAACAACAATCTCTGTACAAAAAAGACTATGCACACTTTTCAAAGATCATTATTTTGTGAAAAATATATTTTCAACATATATTTTTGACTCATTAAAACCAGAAAAGATCTAGTAATAAATTTTTAAAAACAAGGGACTTTTTCTTTCTTAAGTACAAACTATCGTTTGACAAAAGTTGTTAAAAAAAAAAAAAAGAAAAGAAAATTCAGATACTTTGTGAAAGTTACGATTAAAATGAATAGATTCAGCAAAATAATTGCTTTTTTATTTTAGTTTTATATATTTTATTACCAGTTTTGTCTTACGGGGGTTAAAAATATGTGGTTTACCTACCAATATGATTGAAATAGTGAAAAAAAAAATTAAACCATATATAGTCTTAATTATTCTAACAATTGAGAAATTTTTTGTTTCCAAAAATTATGTACATTTGTTTCTTCAGTTGTGCCATCAAGGCCAACAAGGCCAACAACTCTTACATAAAATTGAATTTTTAGATATATTTTTAAAAAATACTTTCATAAAATTGAATTTCTAGATATTTAAAAAAATATTTTCATGAAAATTGAATTTTCTACTAAAAATAGTATCCTATCCTTTTGCAGATTGATACTAAGTACTAGTTTTTAAAAGTACTGAAGATTTACCTAATCTGCACCTAAAATAGTAATGTAAATCTAGACTTACAAAATGGGACACATGGTAGTGCTGAAGAACATTTTTGCAGTATATATGACTAACACTTCTCTTTAGAAGGCTAAATATTAATAACATTGCATAACTTGTTTTTGATTGTCAACCTGACTTCTTTTTTTAAGTCAATTCATATAAGTCCAAAAATACTCCTTCAAAGATCTGAATTCACTTTTTCCATTCATTTTCATTAACAGCTTTGCTAAAATATAAACCATTTTACTTTGATTTAAACTAATTTAAAACTTATCTAAAAAGATTTCTGAAATATCAATAAAACAATTAAAAGATATTGCAGGAAAATTGGCAAACAAAAAAAATTATGTTAAGACTTTGACAAATATAATGAGATAAAATTAGAAAAAGTCTATTTTCAAAAACAACATTTATAAATTCTTATTACAAAGGAAATATCAACAAGGAATTATTTATGAAATAAGAATCAGTTTCATCATACAATAGGATGAATAAAAAATAACATACTTTTTTGTCCCAATGTTGGTGTAAATACCTCAGCAGAATATTGGTCTTTTCAGTAGTAATAACTAAAATGAAAAGAAAATATACAACTAAAACTAAAGCTTCTTTTTTAAGAGAAGTATTTGTTGAGAAGAAAATGCCTTTTAATTTTAATAAATATACTAATAGGATTTTCCTGTTTCACCAAAGGCACCTTATTAATTTGTGTGAAGTCTTTGTTGCAGATTAAACATAATTTTGCAACTGCCAAAAATGAATCCAAGGAATAATGAAGTTTTAAAATTAATTCTACATTCATCTTCAGAAAATTTTAAAGTTGCAGTTTAATGTAATTCTCCAAGAAGAGTCATGTTCTTGCAAATAATTTCTTTTGATTAATATTTGGAAAAATTGTGTTGAATTATGCAAATTATTACTTACTAATTATAAGCAGATGTTTTATAATTTTATTTTTTAATTAACATAATTATATGATCACAGAATATCATAAAATATATTTCTTTGTAATTAAGTCATAGGAGAAATAGAACATTAAGAATAAACACTTATAATTACCTCCATATTTGCTCAGTGACTAAAATGAAATCAAATACAGGTCAATTAAGTTTTAATCCCACAGTAACTAAAGCTTCTACATTGTGGGTAATCAGAATTTTACAGTGGGCAATCAGAATTTTACATCAACCAATTTAGAAAAATTTCAATTTACAAGATTTTCAGGCAGGATATCAATTTACAAAATTTGCCAGATTTCCTAAAAATTAAGGATAACACCATAATCACAATAAAAGGAGTGATTTGAAGGGTTATATTGATTTAATCCCTCCTCAGACTCACACAGAATATATAACATCAATCAAATTCGGTTGAATATTTTATCTGATTAATAAAAAATTTTTTAAAATATCAGTTTAAGTTTACACTTTTACAATTATCACAAATTTATCAGTTTTAATCATTAAATTACTCAACACATTTTTGATGAGATCATGCCGTTTTTATGTACATATATATTACCTTGTTCATAAGGATGATCCTTTGTAGATATATATACAGCTGGTCTCCGAACCTATAAATAGATGCATGAAATAAGTAAAAATATACACAGAGAAAATAATTCAAATTAAAAATGAATAAAATTGATATAATGAAAGAAATGCCTTTTCTTAACCCTGTAACAGACTTTTCTGCATGACAATAGTCATTAACTTCATTTTCAGCATGACCTTTCTTCGTAATGGTAGTATTTTAGTAATGTAGAAGGTATGTGAGATTTGTGGGAGGGCAAATAGCATTTCTATTTTAAAAAATAGATTAAAAGACAATTTATTTTATTTTGTCTTTTATGATAGAATATATGTCAAATCTCTGTGCAAATAAAGAAAACAGGTACAGATTAAAACAGGCGGAGTATGCATGATGAAATTTTAAAAGTACTTGTACTTTAATGTTTAAAATTATTTGAAGTACAGTGATAACATTTAAATGTTTTTTATAAGTCAAACTATAATGATAAAATATAAACTGTTGTGAAAAAATGTAAATATCAATATATATTTATAACTTGACTACCCAAATTAGCTCCCAACCATGAGACAGAGAATTATTTGACTTTATGTTTAACCTCCAATTCAGAAAAAAAATTAGAGAGACTCATGTCACAGTTCACAAAATCATATTTTCATTTCACTATAATCCTGCAAATCAGTTTTAGATTGATTTTTTTTACAGCATATCAATCTTTTCAGTCATTTAATGCCAAAACAATTAGTTTTGATAAATGTCTTTTTTGTCAACACATTGTTTCAATAACACTAATCTATAGCTGTAGGGAACATGAGGGAGCATATCTTTCCCAGGGGCATTAGTGGTAGGTCAACTTTGGACAGTGGATAGGCAGTTGGACTTCGGAATCGTAATATGCAATTTCAAATCCCAGTCTTTCCATATACATTCACATTTGGAGTAATACCCTTAGGAAAGGTATGAATCGCAACTTCCCCTCCAGCTATGGGTTAAATAGTGCACATTGTGTTAGAAAACTATGTATGGACAAAAAAAACATTTATCAAAAAATAATGTTTCTCAGCATTAAATGACCAAAGAGGTTAATATGTCATAATATAAAACAAGCAAACTCAGTGGGTGGGGGTAGCCAGAATGTGAACATAAAACAATTGCAATTTAAATTTGCATAGTGCGATTCCAAAGTCTAAGTGTTAATCCACTGTTTTAAGTAGACAATAACACCTGAATTTTAAGAAAGAATTGTTTGTCATATTCTCCAATGGATATATTTGAGATGTTGATCAAAACTAAAAATGATTTTTTTTTAATAATTAGCATTAAAAAAAATAAAAACCTTGGGTATTTATGAAAAACTTATTTGTGACAAATATTAAAATTCAAATATTGTATCTTTTCTAAAGCATTCATTCTATTTATCTATAATAGGACTTGAGATAAACGTTTGCTTTTTATAGAATTTTTAATAGGCAATGAAGAGAAATGTCATTTTAAATTAAACTAAAATAGAAACATTCTTTATAAGAAAAAAATATCTATATATCTATAAAAATGACATTGTCTGTCGGTGTGTAAAGAACAGTCCTTACCAAACTACTCTGGCAGTTTGTGGTCTAGAGACTTGAAATTTGGTATATAGGGTATTTCAACTTCTGGGACAAATTTGATTTGGTTTTGAGTCAGAAAAATAGCTGTTAAGAGGTCAAACTTGAAAATTTGGATTCTTGCAGGCCTACAGTATCCTCTGAGTGGATGCTAACTTAGTCATTAGGGTGTCAGTATAACCACAGTTTACTAAAAATATTTTTGGTTTTCAAAAAAAATTACAAAAGTTTTCTTAGAAAGAAAAACCTCTTGGAGTAACAAAAAACAAATCAAAATGAGCAACAAAGCACCCCACCAACGCCAGCCAAATTGCTAGTACCAGGATATTTTTGTCTTTAGATATCCAAAAAGACTGCTTAATTTCATTATTACTTTTTTATAAAACTTGAAGATAAATCATGTTTAGCTTTCCAGCCTTCTGAAGGCAATGAATGAACAGCAATCAACCAAATGGTGGAGTAAGTGGCTGCAGACTATGCAAGATAATAAAAGTTTTAATATCAGAATTTGGTTATTTATATCATGGTTGGAGTGTTAGTGTTGCGGTCTCTACCAAACTACTCTGCCAATTTTGAATCTCCAGACTTGAAATTTGATACATGGGGTATTCGGAACCTGGGGAACACTTTCTAATTGGTTTTTAAGCAAAAAAAATAGCTGCTAAAGGTTCAAAATTTGGAGTTACAAAAAACACTGATCTAAAACAGAAAAGTGAGTATCCATTCAGACCACATAAAATTTGTATAGCCCAAAGCACAATCATTCAGACCACTGAAATTTGCATACTACAATAGCAAACTAAATTTCATGACTTACAATTTGAATGGACATTAGGAAAAGTGTTTACTGCTTTGCAATACTGTACAGTAGTAGTACTGACTGAGGCTTCTTTAACTACTTTAGTATCAAGTCCTTGGTGGCACCCATGCAATTGCAATACTCCTAGTATATAATAGAATTAACTACATTCAAAATTGTTGTTGCATCACACACCAACATCACTGCAGCAATCAGCATAGTGCAGTCAGTTTTATTTGGTTGGAAACTTACATCAGTTGAGTTGAGTTGACTAAATTCACAAACCAACTGTAACTCCATACCAGGGATCATTTAATCATTTTTATTTCGTCAAAAAGATTTAAACTTGTATTTTTCAATATTATAAAGTTTCTTTCTAGCTCCTTTAAATGATAAAATAAAAAATAGGTGTGTAAACAACACAATAATAATGCCTTTTTGCTTGTTAAATTTAAATTAAGAGTGACAGAACCAACAACACACCACAGACAGCACCACCACACCATCACTCAGCAGCAGTTCTGTCAGTCAGTCCAGCCAGCCACAGCCAGCAGCAGCACCGAGCAGGACACGCACGACGAATGGCACTGGCAAAGATTATTTATTTTAGTCAATAAATATCTTTTGATGTTTGGGAGTCCCAAACAACTTTTTTTGTTTTACTCCTCAGTCGGAATCTTTATTTGAAAAACAATTCAAAATCGAATCGAAAATTTAGACAAACTTACACAGAGGGTAATAAGAAAGACCCCATAATTTTTTTTAATGTTGGTTAGTCCCCAAACGAAAAGAATCTTTGAAGACTAGACTATTTTCGAAATGTTGTTAATGTATGTAATGAAAAAAAAAGTAAACTATTTTCAACCAATGTCCACAGCCTAGCATCGCGGTATTGAAAATAAGTTATTTCTTTAAAATAAAAGTCTACGAAAAGACAAGGTTTTCTTTCAACAATATTTCGTCTTCTTATCCACCATTCTTAAAACTACAAATGATGAGCAAGCCACGCCTGTACTACTTTTTCACAGCTGGGTTAGATATAAATTATTTTAAAAGAAGTTTGGATTTTTTTATTTATTAAACGTTCGGTTTTTTTTTTATTACCATTACCAAATAATATTAACCTACCAAATAATACGTAAAATTATTGAATGCAATTTTTTAATGCTTTAAAAGTTTGATAGATGGAATGAAGGTATTTTAAATTTAGAAATATTTTCACTTGATGATATCCCAGACATATATCAGTAATAAGAATCAAAAACAAATCTATAAGAATCATATTATTATTATATATTATTATTATTGTTTATATTTGTATGTATGTGTTAATGGACAAATATAAATCTATCATGAAAATGAATTTTAAAAAGAAATAAACGTTACTTTTTTTGGTGGGTGAAGAGAGTCAAGAGAGATGCATGCACCAGAGCCACCACACACAGGATGTCATGGATGAGGTCTTTTCGAAAATTGATTAAATTTTTTTTTTTTTCTTTTTCTAATCGTTACTACTTCACTATTTATTATTATCTAAACAATAGTCATTTTATTTATTGCTTCTTTCATAAATGTCCCAAATTAGAATATTTACTAATGAAATTTCATTTTACTTTTCTTAATGAGTACATATTTAAATGCCAACATTTATTAAAACTAAAAGGCTATTTTTTTTACCAAGAATTTGTATTGTAAAACATATCTATTACGTCATAAGTAAATTAAAAAATATATATCTTTTTCTTGGGTTTAATTTCTATTTATGAAGAAAAATCCAAACATTCATTCTACGAATTATAATTCTAACTCCACCATTATTTTCTACCTTGATAATTTTTCATTTCATTTTTGGTGTTAAGTTTCACTGAGAAAAACAAATAAAACAAAAAAGAATAGCTAATTATATATATATTACAGTGTGAGAAACTAACACGTTTTATTAGTTTTCAGATGATAAAAAATTATTCGTAAAATATTTATTCAAGTTAACTACAAATCAAAAAAATGAGAAATAGTTCGCCACAAATCTTGAAAAATGGTGGACATTGTTACGACGACACATTTTATTTTAGTGAATGAAACTAAAAAGCTTTCACAAAATTACAAAACAATAAAAAAATTAATATTCTTTATCAAATAAAAAGAAATATTTCAGGAATTAAACATGCAAATAATTGTAATACAATGTATTCTATCTTAATTATCTTAATAAAACTTAAAAGAATGAATGATGATGTAAGGAAAGTGAAAATCATGAAACCAATATTTCGGTCATGTGTAAAAATGCCATTGAATAATTTTTATTAGATTGTCATCCTACAATATTATTTCAAAGATGACAGTCGATTAAATGCATTTAATTCTGCTTTTGATTTATCGATTTTTTTAAATTAATGAAGATATATTATAAAATTAAGTGCAGAAAAATAAAAACTTAAATCACAAATTATTCGACAATGAATCATTGTCTTTTTGTCGACAGACTTTGAAAAGTAGTTGTTTTTTTGTAAACGAAAAAAAATGTTCGTCCTTTAATTTTTTGTAATACAAAATTATAATTTAGAAACACCAAACAATAATTTTAAATTAAAAAAGTACCTTATATCAAATAAAACAGACATAAATAAAAACTTTGAAAAGAAAAAGATGTCCAAAATACCCATTCTTCTAAAAAATATTATTCAGTGTGAAATTTAAAGAAAAATCTTCATATTTTACTTTAATTTAAGTTCAAATTTTACTCTTTAAAACACAAAAACAGGTTGTTTTTAATTGATTCAATAATTTAATTTATTGAATTAATTATGCTTTTCGATATACAGGATTTTTGTTGTGTTTTTTTTTTTTATTCCTTTCTTTTAAAACAGAATTAAATTTCATTTTCAAAGGTAAAATCTTGCGTTAAAAAAGCCGGACAATGTTTTTCATTTATAAATTTAATTTTCGATACTTACGCTTGGTTTACAACTGGAATCGGGATGGAAACGGGTAAAATTATGTTCATTATAACAAGGCAAACCTTTCAGGAATTCCGCCTAAAAAAATAAGTTATTTAAGAAAATAAATTTTCATGAGGAAAAGAAATAGTATAAAAAAAACGAGAAAAAATCATGTATATCAGAATTTAAATTAAAAATAAAGAAAAATAGTTTGTTTTTGTTTTGTGTTTCTATCTTATTGGAATCTGCTTTAATTTCACTTACCATTTTTATAAATTTCAAATTAATTTTTTTTTTTTTCTTCAATTGAAAATTTTGTAATTTTATCTTCGGGTTTCTGAGTAGAAACTTTTTTTCCACAAATTTAGGGAAAATAAAGTTTTTCTTTAAAAGAAACAAAAAAAAACGTGTTTGTTGTTCTTGATTAGAAATGCCCTTTCTTTCTTTTTCCTATTTTTTTCGGTTATTGTTTCCTTTTTTTAAAAAAATATTTTTCTATAATTTATCTTTTTTTCTTTTATGAGGGAAAAAAATAAAATCTTTTTTTCATAAATTCCCGGTAATTACTTTCATCCATCAATGAACAATTTTATATTGATTGTCCCTTTAAAAAAAATTAATATTCAACCATTATTTTGTTACATGTCTGTTCTGTTGATTGTTTTCGAAGTCCTATGTACATACAAAAAATAATGTCAAAATGTAGAGAAAGTGAAACAGACAAACTAACAACACGAAGAAAAAACTACTTTTCGTGGATGATTTAAGACGAGGTTGTAAAAAGAAATAAATAAAAAAAAACGTGAAACAAAATGAGGGTGGATATGCGTAGAACGTAGAAGGCAAAAGTGGCCACGTAACAACTACTGCGCTAAAGTAGAAGAAGAATAATGACATAGAACACAGATAATTCTGATGTCATAGATGTGTGTGTACAAAGAGACGGCGAGAGTATGTCTCTGTGTGTGACTGAGTAACTACGAACTCAGGCAGTTAGCAAGTTTGTAAAGAAATTTCGCTGACAAAATTTCTGATTTGTTACCCCTTTTTCTCTGGCAAAAGGAAAAAAACTTTACTTAAGGAGAAGAGCAACAAAATATTGTGATTTTGTAACAATAATAATGTCAGACTCCGATTTTATGTGTGATGATGACGAAGAATATGATTTGGTAACGGAAATTTTTTTTTCGTTTTTATTCATTTTTCATGTTTTGTCAAAAAATATAATTTTTGTCAATTTTTTTTCGAATTTTGAAATTCAATGCTTCAGGTTTTAAGAAAAAAATAATATTTATATTTTCTTTTGTTATAATTTAGTTTAAAAAATAACAAAAATAACCTTTTCTTTTCTTTTCTTTGGTTTGTTATTGCCTTTAAAAAAATAAAAATGAATTTTATTTTGTTTTTCAAAATTTAAAATAAATCATGTTAAATTTACTTTTTATACTTAACAATTTTATTTTTTATTCATACTATTATTTTAAAAAATATATTTTTCTTAATAAATTTGATCATCTAAAAAGAATTAAAATATGTTTTAGTTTAGAATAATGAAAATCAAATTAAATTAAGTTGTTTTTTTTTAATTTGGTTTAGGGCTGTTGGTAAAAAAACATTTTTATGTCTGGTTATTTTCTATTCAGGATTAAAAATGAACCCTCTTTTTCACAAGAGGAAGCATAAACAGTGCCAATTGTCAAAAAATAAAAAGGCTTTTCTAATCCTATTTTAAAGAATGATCATGTTTTGTTTTGTTTTCTTAATATAGATTGATTTTTAATGGGGTATTTTCCCAAGAAAAAGTATTTTATTGTGACAAACAACACACAATATAAGTATTTAGGGCGATATATTTCTTTAATCATAATAAATCACCTCCAATCTATAAAGGGAAAAAAAAGAAAATGACATTTATTTTCCTATGTGATTTCAGGGGGGTAAGAAAGATTTATCAACAAAATTTGTTACGTTTTACACTATGATTTTGTTTCCTTTTTCATATAGTAAACATCATTTTTTCTTAGATTAATTCTAAGAAAAAATGTTGTTTATTATATTCTAATATTTTATAATTAAAATGAAACCTTGATTAGGGAGGGAGGGGGTCTCTGTACAAAAGTCGATACCCTTACCCTTGGCTTTTTGTGGGAGGAAAATGCCCCCCCTTTTTTTTAAATTAAAAAATATAATAAATATTTTCCGCTGAGTAAGTACAATCAATATAATTACTTAAAACCAACTGTTTTTCCTTGTAAATATTTTGTGCAACTAACATTATGAAGAAA
The DNA here is from genome assembly GCA_036873565.1 of Xipholeptos notoides. Lineage (NCBI taxonomy): Eukaryota > Metazoa > Mollusca > Cephalopoda > Idiosepiidae > Xipholeptos > Xipholeptos notoides. The sequence goes on along the minus strand of JAYKTE010446094.1, from coordinate 1,521 downwards.
ACAAATACAAAAAGTTAAATAGAATTTTGCGTTTTCTTTATTTACTTCTTAGTCTAAAAACATCTTTGACCAACTCCTCAATTAAAAAATGAAAATTTCAATATTCGTAATAAAATATTGAGGCTTTTGGTTTATTTTCTTCTTTAAATATTTGTATATCATTACGGCTTACGCCCCCTCGCCTCCCTCTGCTGGTACTATTAAAACTGATTTCTAGTATGGATTTTAGATTAATTTCTTTTCATTTAAGTTTTGAAATATCAAAACTTAAAAAAGAAATTTTATTATTTTTAAAATAAATTTTTATTTTCTAGTCTTTCTTTTACTGTTATCTGTAATGATGTTCTGGAAAATCTGTTTTAGTTCGCATATGCGGATTGCGGATAGGTTCGGAATGATCAACATCAACAAAAGTCAAAATTGATCACCGACGGTGATCACCGTTTGTGTGTTTTTAAATATGGAATGACAATCGCTTTCTCTATTCTTCTTTCTTTTTTTTCTCCCTCTTTCTTCTTAAAATACTGTATTTGGTGATTTGAATAAATGATTATCATAAAATCTAGACTTCTGAAAAGATTTGTTTTATTCAGTTATTATTAATTGAAATACACGAAAGAAAAGGGTAACAATGGCTGACCATGTGGCACAACCGGTGATATGCCAACATTTCTCTTAGTTAAACTTGTTCCGATTGTTTACAGTTTTAGCTATAAGTTTTTTGAGGTCATTTAAAAGCGGTCGAAGATGCTTTTTTGGGTAATGTCGATTGTTTAGTAATAAGATTAAGCATTTTTATACTTGTGATAAGGCAGTCGGACTTCAGAATCGTAGTACGCGAGTTCGAATCCCAGTCGTTCCGTTTGCGTTCATATTTCGACTAATACCCTTGAGAACAGTATGAATCTTCACATTCCCTCCAGCCATGGGTTAAATTGTGTTATTAAAAAAAAATTAAGTGTGGGAAAAAAGAAACGTTTACCAAAAAAATTATTGTTCTCGGCATTAAATGACCTAAAAGGTTGATCTGCCATAAAACACCTACAAACTTGTGATAAGTCTAACATTCTTTTTTAAACTTGACAAACCCACTCTCTCACTGCAACAACTGCGTGCACTCTGAGTGCAGTCTTTGAAATTTGAAAAAGGGCGCGAATTACGAAAATAAGTTAAGACGGTTTCCTCGAGGATAATTAGGGCATTTTTGTACAATTCAAGTTAAAGTGGTTGGGAGAGCTCTAGGGCAAGGGCACTATTTGAAATTAACAACTGTGAGTGCCAACCCACTAAAAAATAAATGTAGGAGTTATAGGTGTAAGTGAATGTAACGGAAAGAATGAGAGAGCAAAGTTCAGTTTCACAGAAAATCTTTTTTTTTTTTTTATATCAAATCAATTTTTTCTGGGATTAATGAGCAATAATGCCATCCACTCCAGTTCTAATAGAATCTTTGGAAAATATAGGGGGGGCCATAATGGGTCAGTGGGGCAAAATGGGTCAATCCTGATTTTTTTCAATTTT
>JAYKTE010445983.1:0-10324 GCA_036873565.1 Xipholeptos notoides | reverse complement strand
TTTAATTCAAATAATTAGAAAAAGAAAAAGTTCTGTATGTTTTCTTGTTTAATTCTATTGAAAAAAAATATTCTGCTTATGCTTATTTTCATTTTTGTTTCTATTGTTCCTATAATAACGTAAAAACGGTGATTACAGAAAATGTTCCTTTTATGTGAAAAAGGAGTCGAAGCTATTTATTCCGTGAAACTGCACTCTTGCCTCAAATTGTATAAAATTATGTATAGAATTTCTTTTTCTACAAAATTAATCAAATTATTTGTGGAATGTAAAGCCTTTAGATGTATAAACAGTAAAGGACTAAGTCTAGAAATGATAGTTACATGAATACTACAAGGGCTCATTAACAACTATAAAATCACCATTGATTTTTTTGTCTATCATATAAAAGGCAGTCTGTCTATGACAGATTTTTTGTTCCTTATTTTTAAGCTATGGCATTCAAATTATCTAAAAATATAGATTGATAGTTAAACCAGACCAACACATACATTTTGACCTCAAGGTCACTCCCCCCCTCCCTCATTGGACAATCCAAACCACTTTTGATCATCACAAAAATTCACATACTGATGTGTAAAACAATGACAGTTAATATGAGCAGTTGATTGTGGAGATGTACTACATGGTTTGGAAATATGTTCAAATCTTTGCCGAATGCTTTTTTCGGTTGAAGTATTTTTATTGACTTCATTCACTTATGAATCTGTTTTCCTACTAACAATTTGCATGTAAATAGACATTTTTTCCATACACAATTTAAGTGCTAAATCATAAAAATCACTTGGAAAATGCAGCTACTCTGTCAAAAATGGTTGGTGGTTTTTCTCTTTTTTGGTCATACTTAAAGTTTTCTGAATTTCAGCAGCAATTCAGGGCTAAGCTGCAAGTAATAAATAAATCAAACTTTTAAAAATCGTGTTACAGAAAAAAACAAGAAATATGTTTTAAAAAAAGATTAAAAAGACCTGTGGTACAATGTATAAAGACGTTGACTTTCATAGAAAATAACATTAAAAATTAAGAGGCATCACTTTTGGAATAACCCTTGTAAATAATAACTTTGAAAATAAAATGGCGGCATAGATTGATTAATTTTTTTTACAGGCATTCCAACCTTGATGGTCATTTTATGCTGCAGGTGACATAGAATGCATGTAGAATCAGCCATTTATTAGTGAACCAATCATCAAGGATGACAAATTCTATTTTTGAAGAATTCCTTTATGTTGTCAATAATGAGTGCTATTTCATTTTTTTATGGAAAGTTCTTTTAGATTCAGTAAAATTCATGTCTCCATTGGGGGTATATATTTTCAGTGAGACTAGTCCTAATCCTGTAACTTAGATATGTAGAAATGTGTTGTTACAGGATTGTAAAGAGCAGGGCTCTTTCCTGTGGACTGTGGTGTATTTTTACTCTCTTTCATCTAACCAAAAATGCTTGTATAGGTACATATGTACCCACATTTTTATAGGTATACAGGCCTGAGGGGAACAAATATTTTTAAATGTCAAAATTATTATTGGATTTCTGATAAAGAAAAATGTGAAAAACCCTTAATATATTCATACATATACATACATCAACTAGGAATGCACAAAAGAAACCAATAAAATACAGTAAATAATGAAATTAAAATTCCTATATACCAATACTACATTTGTATATGAATGTATAAACTAAAAATAAGCAAAAAAAACATCTATCTATCTATCTATCTATCTATCTATCTCATTCCATTCATATATTTTTATAGCTATATATAGAGAGGGATAGTGCTGAATAGAATGCACTAAATGGGGATAGAATGTTTTGTTTGTTTGTGTTTTACGGCATATCAACCTTTTTAGGTCTTATAATGCGGATAATGATCATTTTTGGTAAACGTTCTTTTTGTTCACACTTAGTTTTTTCTTAAACAACATCGTACACACTATTTAATCCATAGCTGGAAGGAATGTGGGAACTCATACCTTTCCTAAGAGTATTAATCCAAATGTGAAGTAAATGGAACAACTTAGATTCAAACTCATGTATTATGATTCTGAAGTCTGATTGCCTATCCACTGTCCCATGTGGACTTCTCCGGGGATAGAATGAGATACATACATAGGCAGGCAGATAGATAGATAGAAATATTCAGATCTCTCTCTCTTTCTCTCTGTTGATCTCTATCTCTCTTTGTATGTCTATCTATTTATCCATTTATCCATCTGTATATATATTTCTATTCATCTGTCTGTCTATCTATCTATCTATTTATCTATCTCTGTCTGTCTATCTATCTTGTTTTATCTGTCTGTCAGTCCATTTGCCTATTAATCTACCTATCTATCTCTCTCTCACTCTTTGTCTATCTCTCTTTGTCGGTCTGCCTACATCTCTTTCTATGTCTGTCAATCCATATGTCTATTTATCTATCTATCTATCTATCTATCTATCTTCCCATCTCTTAATCTTGTCATAAACACTTTTCATTTATTTTTTCAAAAGTTCATTTTTCTCTATTTTCCAGCTCAAACAACATCAACAAGAATTCAAAACAAAAAAACGCACTCACATTTCTGGAATCCATTGATTTTATTTCATGTTTTTCATTAGAATATAATTTGATTATTACTTAAAATTTTTATTTTGGATGAAATCTTTTTATTTTCTTTGTTTTGTTTTGTCGTCGTCCTCCATCAAAATCATCATGAGTATATATCTGATTTATAAAATCAAATTTATTTTTGTTTAAGCAAGTACATGTGTGCACAAGTCCAAATTCTGACTGGCTGAATAACTGACTAAGTCAAATGAGCCAGGGGCCTCAGCACAGGAAACATTTTTCAAAAACCCTGGGAAATGAATGAATTATTTAAAATGGCTGATTAATAACGGAACTGTGGTAGAATAAAATAAAAATAAAAATAAAAATTTGTAAAAATAAATACTTTACTCAAAATAAGGATATTTTCAATGAAATCAGTTAAAAATACACTGGCAGGGCTGATAAAAAAAGATTTAAAAAAAACAACCCTTTACTTTTTCTCTAATTGAAACTATTCAAGTGGGAAGAAAAAAACAAAAAGAATAAAAAAAAAAATGAAAGAAAAAAATGAAAAGAAAAAAACAAAAACAAAAACAAAAACAAAAAAGGGGATATTTTTGAAAATATGTAGTGTGTGAGTGTGTATGTATGAAGATAGATTTAAATCACAGTAATTTTTTTTTTAAAGATGGCTGACAAAATCAAATTTGACTTTAGTTGAATGAAATTTGATATGAGAAAACATAAAATTATTATTCCCTTTAATGTACCTGCAGATTCGGCTCAATGGTTAAAAGCTAAATTTTAGAAAACTAAAATTTATATGCAAGAATTAAACTTTTCTCACTGAATGAACACATTGTCTCAAACATAATTTCAAAATCTGGGTTTTGAGAGTTGTGTTTTTTTCTTCTTCCGGTTTTGTATTCATAATGTTAAGAAAAATATTTACTGAAAAATCCTCAATAATAATCATCCACAGAATTTGTAAAACTATCTTTTACTTTATTGTGGTTGATTGTACAGATCTGTTGGGCAAATCTGTGTAACACGACTCCTACAGTGGCTTGGGTTGGCTGCAGGGTCATCAGCCCAGAACCACCATTCATTGGTGTTTTGCACTTGTGGAGTGAATCTGTACTACATATGTAAATCATTTCAAAAGTAATGCCACATATTTCTGAAAGTTATGTTTTAAAAAGGGAAAAGCTATGAAGGCAGGAATGGTCCCAATAAATCAAGTAACCTTTTGTGCTATAGAATTTATTTTTCTACATAGTAATCACCATTCTCAATGTACTTTTATCAGCAATGAACGAGGCGGTCCATTTTTGCATCTGAATGCGCTTTGTCATTCACATCTTTCTTGCCACTCTGAAATCAATGAATCCATCTACTCACTGTGCTGACATCAACTGTATCGGTTTTGTAAACGGTTAAGAGGTGCCAGTGGATGTTGATAGGTTCAATTTTGTCTGGATGGAGGAATTCAAAGATGAATCTCTGCTTCTGATGCATCTCTCTGATAGGGGTTATTTTCTTAGAGTCTTGCATCATCAATATTTGCAACAAAGAAATAAATCTTTCAGGTGATGAATGCATAAGTTCAGTCATAATAACAATGCAATTTACAATCTCCTCTGATCCATTCGGGTAGAATAAAAAATTAGGAGGCATTACTTTGGAATAACCCTCATATATATATTAAAAAACAGGAGGCATTAAATAATAGAAACATTTGTGTATTATAATTCCAAAGTCTGAGCATTTATCCATTGCCTTTCACCTCAACTACTTTACAGCATTGAAACTCTTTTGTCACCAACAAAAATGGTTTTAAAGGTAACAATGTGTTGGTTTATAGCAGAACAAACAGACATTCATTTTTTTATGTGCAGAAAAGAAAACAAATTCTTTTTCTTTTTGAATTTGTTACTTTTGATTTTGAGTTAGAAAATGCTTCTTTATTTTTTTTTAAATGAAATATCTATGCTTTTAAAATTAAGATAAACCAAAATACTTTGGAAACCAATCAAGGAATCCTGTAATCTAATTTCCTTAATGGCTGGGTTGGAAAAGATTTTTATGACCCACCACACACATACACAAATCAAGAAATAAATTAGATAAAATAAAATAGATAAAATAAATTAATAAATAAAATAAGGATATACATAAAATCTGTATATCCATTTATTGGGACTACTGTCCTCATCTTTTTATTTGTTGTTTTCACCACATTTCAGGTAACTAATCCTCTGGCCTTCATCAGGTGTATTAACCATGACTGAGAAGGAATGTTGAGTCTTGGAAATGTATCCCATTAATTACTGCTCTTAAGTAAGAGTTCATCTGAAAAATCAGATATATCCAAATTAACTATTTTCTGTAAATTGTCATTTTTGCCTGTGAAAATCTGAGAAATCAATCCCATTACAGTATGCATTTTGGATTACATAATGGTTTCTGTTGACTTTTGCAGACAAATGATTATGACAATACAAGCCAGACAAAGTAAGGCATAGAATGATGTTCTCAGTTTAATTTTGACTGAGATGGCGATTATTTGGATTTGCAAATGAGTTCTTTAATTTAAACACCTATCTACAAACAATGCTCAACTGGAACCGAAGAGACTCAATGCCTCTATCTGCTGCACCATGGGCCCTGAGGACAACAATCCCAAAAAGAAAAAACAGATATACATATTATGAAGCCTCATCTCAGAAGTATAAAAAAAACCCAAAAACAATAGATAAAATAAATGAAAATTAAAAACTTCCACAATTGTTTTAAAATGTTGCTGCAGTAGCAGGTGCAAGTGTTTTGTTTAATATTAGAAAGGATTTTTTTTTGTTTTAAAAGGAAAATTTTTTAAAGACTAAAAAAACAAAACAAAAGAGAATAATTAGAAATAATAGCCTATTGCTAATAGATTTTACTTGAACTTAATCAAGTGAAAGGATATAATTGAATCATATCATTAAAGTGAATAGAACTTGTCAAATCAGTCGGACTTTCAGATGGTCATCATTCATGTCAATGTTCGTAGATACAGTAATTCTTAGACTTGGAAGTGAAGACCATGTTGTTAAGAAAAGAATTAAGAGAAAAGAATTAAAAGCAAAGAGAACAGCTCTCAAAAATTCAATTAAAAATAATTTCAAAGGCTATTGATTTGTGACAGAATTAGATTATTTCCCTTAGAAATGCATAAGAAGAAGAAGATGAAGAAGTCACATCAGCTTACCAGTATTGATTTAGACTTCAATTCCATATGACACAGGTTTAGATCCAAGATCCAAGTCTGTTATGTTCATTTAAAAATCTTGTATACTTGTAAAAGTTATGAAACCCTTCATTTATCATTGTTACATAGCAATAACAACTGCATTTTCGAAAAAGAAAATAAACTACATTCATTTAAAAAACCGTCAAGTGAAGTTGCTCAAAATCATTCATGGAAATGATCCGATAATTGAAAAGACCCAAAGAAGATGGTTTTTACGTCTATTTTTTTTAATCCTCTGAGACGAGGCTTCAAATTTAGTATACCCATATTTGCAGACTGTTATCGCTATCTTTATATGTGGTGAAAAAATAATTATAAAGATAAGAACAGCAGTCTGCAAAAATGGATATACAGATGTTTTTTATGCTTCAAAAAGGAAGACTTTAGTCCTAAAGATGAATCAAGAAGAAGAAGCTACAAAGGATTTGATTCTTTGAAATTACCGGTTTTCTTCTGAAAAACAAGAAACAATTGCCTACAATGATTTAAAAACAACAAAGAAACAGAACTGGAAAGTGTTGCTAATCATTAGGTCCATTTGGATTGGTAGATTAAAAATACTGTTGTAGCTAAGAGTAACCAACTAAAATTTAAGGTAGAATATCAATATATATGACCACTATAAAATTTGATATTTTATTGTTAGATTTTATGGCATATCAACCCTTTTGATCATTTAATGTCAAGAGAGATAAACATATTTCATTTATCTATATACTATTTAGATATTTGAATAATGCAAATTCCACTATTCAGTCCATAGCTGGAGGGAAGAAACAGATTCATAACCTTTCCCAAATGTATTAGCCGGAATGTGAATACAATGCAACAATTGGATTTGATTCATCCCTTTCCCAACAATATTAGCCTGAATAGGAATGTAGCACAATCACTGGATTTGATTCATACTTTTCCCAAAAGTACAAGCTTGAAAGTAGCATAACCATTGGATTTGAACTCGTGTATTACTAATTCCAAAGTCTGAATCTGCTTTAGTAAAATTGTAACTCTAGAAATCAATTTTCTCCAATTTTTGGTTGTAGTTGGGGACATTCAAAAACCATTTTCTTTTATTTATAATCATAAAAGATAAAATTACTTATCTTATAAATCAATACTAATACTTAAAATCTTTTTTAAAATTGCTTAATTTTAGGAATTTAGATCAATAAAGCAATCAAACTTGAAATTGCAGCTCACATAATCAATAGTTTTCAGAATAAATGAAATATTCATTTTACGCTAGAAATATTCCTCTTTTGAAAATAATGTAAATAAGTTAAGGGCAATATTTAGGGATGAATATTGACAATATAATTTGAACATTATTCAGAGAAGATTTCATCTTAAAATTCAGAAAATGTTTAATTCAGTTAGCCTGCTTATTGATCTATTCCTTTAAAGGCAAAAGTTGAGCTAAATGCATGTTGGTCGCTTTTAAAAGCTAAATTTTACATACAATGTATAACTAAATTTAAGTAGAAAATAAAATCAATAATTTTTTTTCATATTTTTATCTAAAAAAGATATCAAGTGAACTCAATGTTTTGATTTCAATCAGGCTGAATGAGAAATGCCTTATAAAATCTACCCATATTCCCTCCAGCTATGGATTAAATAGTGCATATTGTATAATTCCCAAACAATGAGATGACAAAAAAAATAAAAACACCTTCAATATGAAATAAACCATGAAAGCAAGACACCTCGTTAGCTCTATCTATCTATCTATCTATCTATCTATCTATCTATCTATCTATCTGCTTTAATCTTTGTATTTTGTCTGGTCTTCTTGCTATATATTTATTATCTCATTATATTCCTATATTTCTATAGCTAGACAGTGCTAGAATGAATGCACTAAATAGCTAGATATATGCTGATAGAATAACATACATAGATAGGCAGGCAGATAGATAAAAAATTCAGAATGATGGAAAGAAAAACATTTAGTTGACGAGATAGATAGATAGATAGATAAATTGGTAGAGAGATAGATAGATAGATTGATAGATAGATAGATCTAGATTTGAATATCAACAGATAGTCAATGGATTTTTGTGACAAGAAGTTTGTTACTTATGTTTTTACCTGAACAAATTATTCAAGACCACTTTGTGTAGTTTGACTGAAATATCTTAAATATCAAAATAATAGGGATGAAAAATATACAATTGCAATATGGATAAAGATAAATAAATATACACATACTTTTACTATAAAAATAGAAATAAAGACAAATACACACGAAAAGCTACGAAGGTATGTGTTTATTATATTTATAAATCTGCACACATTTCTCCTTTATATGAACATGATAAAGTGCAGTAATAACTGCCATGCTGGATTTAGCTCCCTTTCAGAGGGTTAACTCTTCAATGTTACAATTTTTTTCAATTTTTCAATAAGCCATATTTTCCAATCTAGGTCTTTTCTTCTTTCTTCATTTATGGTACAAACACATTTTTTTACTTTCTATATCAGCAAGAGATGATGGTTCTTTTCATTCAATTATGCTATAGAAATTTTTTCATCATTTCTCATAAATTTCTCATAAGCTCTCTAAAGCTGTATGCTTGTATGATATATTTAAAATTATGTGTAGTCATTGTTAAGAGGTTTTAAATAGAAATGTCTAATGCAGAATTTTATAAGATTTCAACATAATGAAGATTCAGAATTTTTCATTAAGTGTTAAAATTTCCTTGAAGTTGAAATTTGTAAACAGTAAATTTTGATTCATTAGTTTAATAATATATCAACCCTGTGGGCTGGCTTGTATTTTTGCTGCCTTGTGTGGATTCCAAATTTTGCAAACCTACCAAAGTATATTTAAGTAAAAATAAAAAGAATATGATTCTTTTTAAAGTAATTAGATCATTATGGTTATTGTTTCACTTGGTTATTGTTTCACCTGTAATTGGTGAAAATTTGATAATGATTGGAAAATTCCCTGACTTTTCGTAGATTTTTTTCCTATGTTTTATTCCTGAACTGCTGACATAGATATTAGACATAAATATATTTCTAAAGATAACTTTAAAAATAGGTGGCATTACTTTTAGAATAGCCCTAGTATAAGAATAAAGATAAGAATAGAAGTTAAAGATAATTTTAATAACAATGTTTTGTTTTTACTTTGTATTTCATTTTGGTAGACCAGCTGATCTCATTTTTATCAAATCTGATAACTGTCATTTGAATAGTGAAACAAGCATATTATAATATAAATCATGTAATTTTGTATTAACATAGAATAACTCCATATCTGGAATACATCAATGTTACTAATTCTACAAGAATTTAATCATCAAATCCAGCTTTTAGTCATTATGGAAGACCTTGCAGTTTATTTCATTTTGTCCCCAACATGGTTCTATACTTCTCATAAAAATCTCAGCAAAAATCCCACCAAAAAATCCTCATTTCTATGTGCAGTATTGTTTTTTAGACATTTTGGGGATATATATATATATATATATATATACATACAGTATCTACTAGGGAAACAAAGGTGGAGGAATGGTAAAAGCTGAAATTTTTAAATTGTCTTATACAATTTCAAATCCCAGTCAAAACCATTATATTCACCTTCAGCTGCCTCAGCAAGATGGAGCTCTTAAACTCATGAGGGTAACAGATCTTTCAATTCAAAAATTCAAATATCATAATTCTTTTTTGGATATTTACCATTGCTCATATAATAAATATACAGATTATCATGCCACATCTCAAGGATTCTGAAAAACGATTTCCATTTTACCGGAGTTCGTGGAATCTTTCCAAGCTTCCTAGCCATGTATTAGCTTTCTAGACACATGAAAAGTTATTTTTGTCAACTTACAATGCATTTCCTATCCAAATTCCAAGCATATGTCCTATCTTCTTTTTAATGGATTCTATTTGCCAACTGGCACACGTTGCCATTTCTATTGTTCTCCACATTATCACATCAGCTTTCTTCCTCTGTGACATTCTTTTCAACATATCTTATCCCACTTCTGTCTATTATTCATTGGATTTATTTCAGGTTTTCAATATCAAATGGATTATTGTTCTTTGATATTTTTTCACCTTAGTGAAATAATATCATTACATTACTATCATAAAGATTATACAGACGTTTTTCTCATCTTTGTTTCAGTAAATGTATCCAACAATTTTCTTCTGATGTCACTTGTTGGCTTTGGTTACCATTATATTGAACATAGTAGCCTTTCTAGAGCATCAAACAAAAAACTTTATTGAATCCATGAGGTATTGATATAGATTTGAAGTTTAACAATACTATGAAAAAATTAACTAAAGATCAATTTATATATAGTAAGTCATATGTATGTAGTTAAAAATTGACATGAACACAAACACACGTGTATATATATATATCAGAGCTGGGATTCGGTAGAAAAAATCTACCCCCGGTATCGGTATTCGGTAGCGAGTCGTGTCCAATCGGTATCGGTAGATCGGTAGATTTTTCAGAAATCTACCGCCG
>JAYKTE010445872.1:0-10326 GCA_036873565.1 Xipholeptos notoides | reverse complement strand
GTCTTTAACCTTGAAAAATATTATGCACCATCCTTAGGTGGGTAACATTATCATACCAGGTTTGGTCATGATCAGTCTAGTGCTTTGAGCTGTAGGAGTTGTACAGACAGACACACACACACACGCAAACTCTACTACTTTATATAAATATATATATATATTTATATATACATTATATATATATTATACACACATCCCTATATATATACATATATGAATATGTGTATATATATATATATATAAGTATGTATGTATTTCTGTAAATGTATGAAAAAAAGAATAAAAAATATAAGCTCTGTGAAGATTAATATCTAAAGTGTGATTAACCTAACAACATAGTTTCTATATGAAAATCTATGACTATACTAATTATGCATTATATATATATATGTATATATGTATGGCTGCATATCTGTATGCCTTATATACACTCATATTTGTGCGGCTGGGTTTGTAGATATATCAATTTCTCATGTCTGGTATCTAAATGTAAATGATAAGAAAGACCAAAGTCAGAAGTTTCAAGGTAAGCTAATCACCTAACAGCATCAATAAAAACACAACAGAAAAAGCAGACCAAATTCCCGATATTGCAATTCCAAAGGAAACGTGCAAACCTTCAGGGATCGAGACTCTTATCACATTGAGAAATTAGAGTTCAGTTCTTCAAAATACGACTTGCCAAGATAATAAAGAAAACAGGAAAAAATAAAGAACCAAGAAAATGAAGCCCAAACTTCTATATTACATTTTCTTTTTCATTGGTCATCCCTTTTCTTTTCTGCATCCCAATGTGTAAAGATCTAGCACCAAGCTGGGGAACTTTGTAGTCTGCTCCAACTCAGGGTCTAAAAACTAATTATCTTCTTATTGCTAATGTTCATGCCTACAATATGATCCTATCGATCTGAAATGGAATATTTTTTCTTTTATTTGTTTAACCAAATCATCTGGATTTATCAATTTTAATTTTGGGGATGTGAGAGCAGCATTGGAATATGTTTTTATAAACATTTAAAGGAAAAAACAAACAAACATGTCATTTACAATAAAATCAGTTCTAATTATATTGTCCATCTCTTTATCATAACAAATTCATTTTCAGACTATAATCTCCTTAGGATGTTTTTTTATTTGTTTTATGGCATATGTTTTTTTAATTTGTTTTATGGCATATAAACCTTTTTGGTCATTTAATGCTGAGACAATAATCTCTGATAGACACTTTTCTGTCAATGCATAGTTTTTTTTCATAACACCAAATGTACTATTTAATCCATAGCTGGAGGGAATTTAGAGATTCATTGCTTTCCCATAAATATTAATCTAATATAAACCTAAATGGAATGACTGGGATTTGAACTTGCATATTACGATTCCAAAGTCCAATTGCCTATCTATTGTCCATAATGGAACTGCTCTTCCTTAGACATGCATAAATATTATGCCCCTAATATTTATGAATGAGTGTACCAAAGCAGTCAAAAGCCTTAGAATCTCTCAATTGTAAAATTTAGCAATTAATGAGCTTTCAGTCTTTCTATCAAGGTATTTCTGTGAATATATGTATCAAAATGTTATTTAAATCTAGAAAAGGATGCTTTTACATAGTATTATTTTATTTATTTGGACTTTAGTTCCCATCTTCATTATATAAACAATATCTCAGGCAGCAAAGGTTGAGGAATAGTAAAAGCTTGGAATCTTTCACAAGAGAGCTTTCAGTCAGTGTTGTCCATCTTCATGTGGCTATTTTCATTTTTGCCCATTCATTTCTGTCCATTAATGGACTGCTGCCTAACTATACATACATCCATAAATATAAATATATATATATATATATATGAATATATATGTGTGTGTGTGTGTGTCGAAGAAAGAGAAGTAGGGGTGTATAAATTCTCTTTCTTCAATTCTTCATCTCATATTGAATGACCTTCAGTTTCTTTACATAGATATAGAGATACTGACTTATCAAGATACTTGAATCTTTCAGTAGAGACCTTATTTCTCAGTTTCCACCCCCTAGTAGGCGTGTATATGCACTTATATCTATATATTCTTGTTCTCTTCTTTTGCTCCTATCTTTCATTTGATCCTCCCATCCCTCACCGCTCATCCTCTTCAAATGATTAGTAAACTCTTCTTGATTCTCTTCTTTCTTTTACATTGTCTTATCTGCTGTCTCTTGCTACCTTTCCTGTAGGTCATAATCCTGTTGTACATCATCTATGAAGTCATTCATAGGTGTAAGACATCAGTAATTAGACCACAATACTGAACTTTAAGTTTTTTGTCTTTCCTTCTCTCTCAATCCTTCTCTGTTAAAATCTCATTGTAACCCTCTCACCTAATATCTATCCTTCTGTCACTCTCTCTCAGATACACCCCACCCCACCCCACACATCCATGCACACTCACGTCCTAATAATTGCACCAGAGACTCAACTCCACTCCAGGCATCAGCATCAAGAAGGTGTTCTCATTTTAAAGTCTTGTAAAATTCGAGCTAGATTACAAAAACTAACAACATCCAAAACCTAGTCCAGGCTACCTTGAAGCATTCTTGCTAGTTTTTGTCTCCTTGTTAGCCATAGCCAGCACAAGGCGTTGATTGTTCCTGACTGATAGAGCAGCTATTATTATATTAGCAGAGTTCAACCCTTCATCATGAACAATCACACATTTTACTATTTTGATTTTTATTTCCCATGAATGCACTTTTCTAGAAAAGTCTACTTTTGCAGAAATACCAATGCTATGGCTAAGATAAATAAGAGAAAATATTGTTTTCCAGAATCCTTGAGATGAGGTTTGAAGATTTGCACATTTATTTTCCTGACTGTTTTACTCATAATTTGTACATCTATTTTTTGGACTGCTGTCCTCATCCTTATCAATGTTGCCTTCATTAACCTTGAGGTGAGGCTTCATAATTTCTACATTTATTTTCAGACTATTTTCCTTATCCTGATAACTGTTAGCTTCACAATGTTTTAGCTTATAAACCCTTCCCAATTACGAAGGCTTCCGAGTTCAATCATCTGATGAATGCAAAGGGTTCATCTGCTGAAACATTGTGAAAGTAAGAGTGATAAAGATGAGGAAATTAGTCTGAAAAATGGATGTAGAATTAGAAAAGAAGTTGAGATCTATAAAAAATTGCTGAGAAAATTTATACTCTTATCTTTCCTTTTATGCATCGCATAATAACAAATGTAATATTTTTGATATAATAAATTGGGTATGTTTGTCAAGATTTGGAAGTTTTTATTTATACTCAGGGATGAAGGCAATGAGCCAATCAAAAACAAGAATTGTTACAATGTATATTATTTAATCACCCTTGTCATGAAGTGTAAATTTCTAGTTCTTTTTTTACTTAAAACAGAGTATAAAATATATAGAAAGATATGAGAATGGAGATTTATTCAGAAAAAAACACTGACATACTATAGTTCCGAAGTCTGACTGCCTATCTAGTGGCTGAAGTCAACTTCCCCTTGTTCTTTCTAATGCTATTAATCTTATTATCAATATCCTGATTGCATATTCCTCCAAAGGAACAATTTCATTAATTTCTTCAATTTTGAATTTAATTCTCTTTGTCATTTCTTCTCTTTCCTTTTAAAAATTCATAGTTAACTTTGAGCAAACACGAGATAAAGGATATGAAGCAAATATCAATCAGGCTCTAATTTTATTCTATATCATCAGATACCTATATTGACTAAGGTCAGAAAACTAACAGCTATTGATCGTATTTTCTAAAAAGTAGCCTTGGTGTGAGTAGAACCACATCAATATTTGTCATCATTAAAATTAATTAAACAAATTATTATTCTCTTTGTTGCATTCAATCAGCAATATGTTTGCTTTTTTTTGTTTCTTTAAAAAAAAAAGAAGAAAAATGTAGCAGTTCTATGAAAGCAATACAAATCAAAGTCTTGGGAATTAGGAGGATTCTTAGCCTATTGTGAATTGTTTCTACATCAACCAAAATAGAAAAAAAAAGAGGTAATTTTCATTTTGTATATTTATTATGCAGAATATAGTCTTCATCATTATATTTATTAAATTCATAACATTCTGGGCAATTAATCCTTTGGCCTTCTTCAGGTGATAGAGCTTTTCTGTCGATGGATTAGGACCAAATCTAATTCTGACTGACAGTATAAAAATCATCACTGTGCAGATAAAGATGAGGACAATAGTTTATCTATGAGCCATAAAATTGATAGTGTCTTTTAGTTAACTTAAACTGCCAGTAGAAGAAGACATATATGATCAAAGTGTTTACTAGTTGCATTTATTAATCCATAACTAGATATAAAGTAGATTTATCCCTTTATTAAGGGTATTAGCCTGAATAAGAACATAACAGAATGACTGATATTTGAACTTGTATCATTCCTCTTATGGAGGCAACCATCATCATTCAAACCATCGCCCAGCATTTGTTTGCATATCACCATTGCCAAGGAAAATCTTCGAAAAGCAATGACTGATAGCGTAGACTGTAAAGGAGTAGTGAATTTTATCTTGGTGAAGGTCGAAAGAAGATAATGAGATGACGGTGAAATTTAAACTTGTATTTTATGATTAAAAAGTCTGAGCACTTATCCACTGTCCAAACATTATTATTTAAGAACCAAGCACGCAAATGCTTGATGGATACATTCTTATATAGAATATAAACTCCAACAGTCATTTAATGATGAGACTATTTTTCTGAACAACATTTTTTAAGTTCAATAGTTAAAACATTTAATCTAGAATTGGAAATAAAAAAAGTATGCAAAAAAAAAAATAATTGTTGTTAAGGTCATCTGGTACTTAACTTTGGGTTGCTTTGCTGGAATGGGATAAAAACAAAACAAAAAAAGCCACGGTGCTGTAGGAGGGTAGAAGAACTCTATATCTTTTAAAAAAGATAAATACACATTTCTATTAAAGGAATAAAAAACAACTTGTCACAAAATAAGTGTTTCCCAATGTGGTTAATCGTTTGAAATAAAAAGCTCTTCTTAAGAACTGCTTATATATATATATATATATATATATATATATATATGTAAATAAAGGTGAATACATAAATATTTTTGTAAATGTAAAAAACGTTTTATGATGGACAATTTCTTGCACAAGATTTAGTTTAATAGTTTTTCTTTTTCTTTTTTTTATATTAAAAGGAGGAAATAATAGCAGTCCAAATAGAAATAGACAAGACTCTAAATATCGAATAAAATGAAATGAATAAATGGCTGCTTTCCTATTCTTATAACACCCACCCCACAGCCAGAGAATTTACACTCAGTTTTCTCTGCCCTTACCCACTTTGATGTCTGCCTTTGCAAAGTCGTTTTAATGGAACTCTTTTTCAGCCAGAGAGGGGGAGATAGAGAAAAAAATGGGTATACATGCATTTGCAGTCTGTGATGAATGAAGAAGTAAGGACCCAAGTGCTCGCTCGGCAAGGCCACAAAACAGGGTACTTATCAAGCTTAAATGCCATAACAAAGAAAAACAGTGAAACTATCTATGAGGATGCCACAAGTCATTGCACCAAACACAAATATTCTTTGAGACCCTCTTGGCTAAGGGCCTTAATGGAGAGAGAAATCTGTGCTTGAAAAATACCACACTCCACATCCCACACTTTCTCTCTTCCGACATCACTTAGGAGCAACCCTTTAGTTATTGGGCATTTTAAAGGATTTTTGTTCCTTTTTATTTTTTTTATTTCATGCTTTTTTTCTTTTTCCCCTGAAAAATTTCCAAAGAAATTTGCAACTTGTCAAAATAATTTCAAATAATTATTGCAAATTTTTCTCTTTTGGTCAACGTTAGATTTTTTTTTTTCAAATGTCAATTGCTCTTTGCACAAACATTACTTTAGATTTATGGAAATATATACATCTCTTTGATGCACTTAACTATGTAGACCTACTCTCACACATACACAAACACACATATATATATATAGTTTGATTGAAAAAAACGGACAATTCTTGTCTATTATTTTGTTATTTATTTCTTAACATTACGCCCTTACCTGAAAATTAAAAAAAAATAAGTAAAAGAAGTAAGTAAACAAGAATTATCTATTCTTTTCAATTAAATCGTGTAAAGGAAAATGTGTGTGTGTGTGTGTGTATATATATATATACTTTTATTATTTAAGTATATTTTAATTAATTCAAATTGAAAATTTTCTTTTGTTTAGGATCCAGTTTGTATAAATAATCAATTTTTTTCTCTTTCTTAGCCAGAGTATTTTGATGACCATTCAACATCTTCATGTGGCTATTTTGTTGCTTTTTCTTTGTTCATTTAAATAAAGTTAGTTTTTTTCATTGTCCATTTTGAATAATTGTATGCTCAAATAATGGATTGCTGATTAACAATACTAAAAACATGAATTTCAGGGAGCACCACCAGATGTTGGCAGAGTATGGGCTTCACTGGAAACTTATATTGTTACTTAATCTACCAGAAGAAATGTGGCATTATAATATCTCTGACAAGGATTGATCTGGATGTGTTGGAACTTGCTGTTCGCCTCATCCAAAAATATCGGAGTCACCTATAAGAATGACATGTCAACAATTGTGGGCACACCCAAGAACTTACTAACTTATATTTTAATATTCATAACAATACCAAGATATAGATAGAAGTACATCTCATAAGTATATAACATCTCTAATTAATTTTCCTTTTGAAATATTTTCACTATATGCAATCAATATGATTCAACAGACACATGTCTCGATTTTTATAAAGCAATTATTTTTTCACAAGACAATGTTAGTAAAGATAATGTTGAATGAAATCAAAGCAATTAGGACAATGTAAATACCTGGTCATGACATTTCCAAATGAACATTTCAAATGTGAAGGAAGAGAAGTTCTGCAAAGATGCAGGAATGTACTTACCTAAAACAAAAAGAGAAAAAAAATAAACATAAGTAAAAATATATATAAATATAAAACTGTTACTATATTTTTGGTACAATGAAGTGGGTATGACCGCCAAGATTCATTCATTCCATTTATACCTAGTTCTGCAGGAAAACTGACCAATTGGAAAGGAAAATGGATATAAACTTAATTATATAATCACCTTGACAGAACCGGGGGCCTGCAGTCATTGTTCTGACTTTCTTGCTGAAAGGACATAACTCTCGACCCACATGAATGTATAATTTGGAGGATTATTATCATTATTATCTGTCTACAGGCATGATTATTTTCATTATAATCATTATATTATCCTTATCATCTGTTTACAGGCCTGTTTTGCCTGTAGTATGATAATGATCTTAGAGTTAATCCTAATAACTATTTTGTTAATATTTTTTATTACAATAGATCTGCAAAGCCATGGAGCCTCGCGGCCCCTTAGGAAACTTGTACCCTTCCTCCACAATTGCGGGGTCTGTTGTAGCCCTAAGTACTGCCCTGTATCTTAGCATATACATCCTAAAGAGTGGAAGTCATAGACATTTGGCATTATCCAATGATAAATTCATAACAAGAAATTGCAATTTAATTTCTAGACCATCTATTTATGTATAATCTATCAAGAACCAAAAAAATTATAAGTTTTATAATCTCTTTAGCAAATAAATAGAAAACAATCTAGTTTTTGGTTTCTCTTAGAATTTTCTTTCCCAAAATCATTTAATCCTAAAACAGATTTTAGAAACCTGAAAAGAAATCTGAGATTTTGATAATAGAAATTTTTCAAAAAAATTGAAAAAAAAAAAAAGATTTCTTATTGTCCATTAAAAAACAAGCTAGCAAAGTTTAAAGAACTTAAAAAAAAACAAAAAGACGAAAGAAACCTGGAGTAATTGAGAAGAGTATGCAAATAAATCTTGGTGCTATGATTCAATTAGGTTTTCAGAAGATTATTGCCTCAGAGGAGGTAAATATAAAAGTAGAAAATGCTAATAAAAGCTTTCAAATTCTCAACATAATAAGGTGACCCTTAAGGACATGTTTGCAAAGTTAATTTCTATTCAAGAAAGATTGCTTAAAAGCACTTAGAAAATTATGACTAGGACTTATTATTTTTCTTCCTTTTTTTTTGTTTAATTTCTTTTATTTCTCCATTTTCAATGAAAGAATGAAACATTTTCATACTTTAATATATTTATCAAATGCTTCAAATGCTGGCAATGTTTATCTCAAAACTAATCCTAATTTGTACAAATAGATCAAATAATTTGCTTAGATGTATTTCATTCTTTTAATATTTACACAATATAAGTTTGATATGGTCTTTAAAATAAAAACCAGGAAAAAGGCTATGTATTTGATTTGTCTTGCAGTTCTTACAAAATTTGGAATGGTTTGGATTCCTTTGTTTTATGAGATATCAACCTTCACAGAAAATAAAATTGATATTATTTTCATTCAAAACAAATGTCTTTATTTTTTGGAGGCAATTTTAATAACAGAAAAATTACTATTTTCATCATTGAAGAAAGAAATTCATTTCACTACAAAAATAATCACTTTAAATGGACTATAAAAATGGCGGGTGGAATTTTTTGAAAAATAATGTGCATAAAATCATGAAAAAACTTTCCATAAATTTTCCGTAAATTTTCTCAAGCAAAATTTAGTTGTTTTCACTATTTACACTATTTGTTTTCTGTTGTTTGTTTTTTTAAACAGAAGGGACCAATCTACCTTCATGAATTGAACAAAGGGTCAAGTTCAAAGTTCTTTGTAGACTCCTGATTACAACATGAAGGCGCATAAGTTCAATCAACTAAAGAAACTTGAGTTGTTTATCAGCCCAAATGTTGTGAAGGTAACAATAAGAATAAGGCAACAGCCCAAAAAATGGATGTACAAATTTGTTTACTTTCTAAATCGGTTTTGGTTTACTACTATTGAAGCCTTTTGTCCATATAGAAATATTGTTAAAAATCTAAAAAATAATGAAGGAATTCATATCTCTGCAGAGATCATTAGTTGAAAAATGATCTTTTGTGACCACTTGAATTTGAACTCGTGCATTATGGTGGGACTAGCTTTCATCGTGCATTATGCTTCCAAAGTTTGGGTTATTGGCTTGATCTTATAAACATTTCTTGTTTAGAGACAAAACTTTTATCTAACTTGTCACTTTCTATTACCCGTGGTGAGCTAATCCATCAATAATTGAGTTAATTCTGAATTGACTTGGTATTCAATAGTGGTTGACTCTCGGTTTGTCTATGACAACAACAAAAATCAAGCCAAACCGATCAGAATTAGAGAATAGCTCCAGGTTAAAACAATAACCATGTCAAGTAAAAATGGAAGAATGGTTAGTAGATCACTTTTATGAAGTGAGTGGGGATTCTGGTTAGTTTCAGCACCAATCCAAATTTGACTCTTATTTGATTTCTCTGTTCAAAGATGCGAAAATCTCATTGGACAGTGATTTGCTTTCTGCCGATGAAGGTGAGAAATTCCTGATTTGGTCATGAAGAAGAAATTATGTGCAGACACTGCGCACCGGAATCTTAAGATTGCATTAGGATTTTGCCTTAGATTCAAATAAGTGTGTTTCTAGGGCTGGGGACAAACAACATCAGTTCATTCAATTAGGGCGTGAATGTTCAACACATCAGTGAATACTCTTTAGCATCAGCTCAGTCAATTATTGGATTCTTACCAAGAAGATTATTCCCATAATGCTGTATGCAAAAGGTATTTTTCTCATAAAGGTTTTATTTAGTTTGTTGGTTAAATGACATATCAAACGTTAGGAGTTGATTAATGCGGAATAAGTGAAGTATGACCAGTAAAAGCTGAGAATTGAATTCAGGTAATATTTTCGATTATCAACTGTATGCTGTGTAACAAATAGAGTTTATCAATCGTAGATTGTTCACAGTCTCAAAGATTAGCTAAAATATATATATATATATATATATATATATGAATATATACAATCCAGTTTATGATAGCCTATTGGGATTATTATTGGTAAA
Organism: Xipholeptos notoides; assembly: GCA_036873565.1. NCBI lineage: Eukaryota > Metazoa > Mollusca > Cephalopoda > Idiosepiidae > Xipholeptos > Xipholeptos notoides. Next base: position 328 of record JAYKTE010445872.1, on the reverse strand, counting down.
AATTATAACCAGTAGCAGCAAATATGATCACATCACATTGGAATCACTGGCTCCTGATCAGCAAAGTTAAGCTACATGGAGCCAATTGAGTATTTAGATGGACAACTACTTAGGAATACTAGGTAGAGTAATAAGCCACAATCTGTACAGTCTCAACTCATTGGAAACACCAGTTTCTGTCAGGATTACCAAAGTTAAATAATGTTGAGCTTGTTTAGTACTTAGATGGGTGGCTACTTAGAAATACCAGGGAATATATATATATATATATATATATATATATATAGAATAGTTAGTGGCTCTTGGCATAAACAGTATCAGTTGAATC
>JAYKTE010445762.1:0-10326 GCA_036873565.1 Xipholeptos notoides | reverse complement strand
AGAAAAGAAAGGAAACGAGTTTCCAGAGTTCCAGAAAAGTATATATATATATATATATATGGAAAGAGAGTTTTTGAGAGGTGGCAAACTTTAAATTGACAATTCTATTTTCTGTATTTTTTTTTTACTTATTTATTTTTTATATAAAGTTTGTCACCTCTAAAAAATACACAAACAAATATTATACCCTTACACAATACCTACTTTATTCATATTCTTTTTTTACTTTTAAGAGATATGATGGCAGCTAATTCTTGTTCACAAATGAATGTCCTCATAAGTGAAAAACTAACACATTCCATAGCTAAAAAGTATTCTTCAATTGGTTGGCCTTACATTGTCAGTATATAGAAAAAAATAAAGAGAAAAAAGGTTGAGTGCAGACAACTACTTCAACAGATTTACCTTTAGTAGCGAAAGCTAAATATTGTAGAGCATGAAATGAGTCATGCAGGGAAAACAATGTTCGTCCAATGAATTACAAGGAGCATTGTCCCACAAGAATTAGATTCACAAGTTCTATAGGGATTTTCATTGTAAATACACAATGCAGTATTTGAACCAGAATCATTAACGAAAAGAGATTTAACGAAATACCGAAAGGAGGACATCGACACAACAATTTGACATGAAAAGTAGTAAATTATTTTCTCATGTCTACTATTCTCTGAATTTTACTACAGTCTGAGTAAAGAATCTGAAATAAATAATTTTGAATTATTTAATTACAAAGGGGTATTCAGTGTAAAATACAGAGTTTATAAAGTCTATGTGCACTTAAAAAAATTATAACTTTATTTGTATTTGTGGTAAAAGTTTTTATAAAGTTTAATGTTTGTGTTTTACAGCATATCAACCTTTTTGGTAAACGTTATTTTTTTCAAAACTTATCTTTTTTAATAATGTAATATACACTATTTAACCTATAGCTGGAAGAGATGTCAGGATTCATCCCTTTTCCAAGGGTATTAGTCCAAATATGAACAGAATAAAGTTTAATGTACCTAGTTTTGTTTTCTTCCCTATACAATTTGTATCATCCAGTTGGCTAATGTTTTCTGTAAACTGCAAAATCGTATTATTACTCTTTGTATTGCTAATGGAGGACATGTGGAAACTTAAATAAAATTTCAATAAAACTTTAAAAAATATATATTTACTTCTGCCTAATACTTTTTACAGATTATTTCTATTGCAAATACAAATTAGGTTATCATTTTTTTCAAATGAACACAGACTTTATGGACACCCTGTATAAAAATATATGCAAAATTATGGGAAAGAAATATTTAAAAGTGTTCAAATACATAAGGAAAGAAAAAATAAAACTTTGCTTTTTTGAAAAAAGAATCTTTTTTAAAGATAAAGCCAAAGAATTTAAAGATCATTAACATTAAGAAACTGAGTTAAAATGAAAAATAAATCTATAAATAGCATACTTTTAAAAAAATTACATTTGATCACAATTTTTAGATACAAAAAAAGTTATGTAAAGTTTAATAAATTATATAATTCTTATATTTATTGCACATATTTCTATAGTCTTACTTTGTTCTGAGCCATTCTAGATAGCAGTATGTAGTGAGGTGAGGCATTTAAGAATTACTCATGTCTGCAAAGTAGTAAAACTAGAATTAGGCTAAATTAAGTTAAGTAGACTAATTTCAAATTAACTATTTTGTAAATGAAAAATATGTTTAGTAACTATTTGTTCTATGTGAGCATTCATTTTAATGGTTTCTTATATCATGTAAATTATATGTTTTTATTATGCTTATATTATGTAAATATAAACAATATATTTCATAATCCTAACCTTAAAACCAAATAAAATTGGAAACTTTTAGAAAAAAACCCCCAAAAAACCCTAACCCTAAGACCAAATAGAATATATTGTCTGTTTTTGTTTTACAGCATATCAACCTTTTTATGCTATTCAATGCTGAGAATAATCATTTTTTGATAAACGTTCTTTTTGTCCATAACACAATATGCACTATTTAATCCGTAGCTGGAGGGAATGTGGGAATTCATACCTTTCCCAAGGTTATTAGTCCAATTATTAATACAAATGGAACAACTGGGATTCAAACTCGCATATTACAATTCCGAAGTCCGACTGCCTACCCCCTACCCCAAGTGGACCTTTAAAATATATTGTTTATTTAAGTGGCATAACGATGTAATATGTAACCCATCCCTTTTAGTTGCTTGTGGGTTTGAGAGTATGTCTCCACCAACTCTGCACTTCTGCCTTGTTTTTAATACTAGTAACAATCTATGTCCTATTATAAAAGAAAATATGTGTCAATAATAAAGTTTTATTTATAAATGAATTAATTATAAAATGTAATAAGAATAGAAAATGGAATGTTATTAATAAAACAATGCATGATTGTATATAATATATATATATATATATAGAGAGAGATATATTTTATTTATATTTTAATAGAAAGTTGATGCTAAAATATAGTATTAGAAGATGTTAAAACTGGTACTCCTGGGAGAAACAGTACTGTGCACACACGCATTTGTTTTTTTAAACAAACAGTCCCTACAAAGGCTAGATACGCATGCACAGAAGATTTTTATTGGTTTATTTAATCGCGAAAATCTATTTTTTAAACCCTAAACTAAAATAAAAACGCACACGAAATAAAGGTGTGTATCAATATACTCAAAGAAAATTAAAGAAATTTAGTTGAGGAAATGAACCAATGAAAATCTTTGCCCATTGCCTGTTCGTTTAAAAAAAATGCGTGTGTGCACAGTACCACTTACACTGGGAGTACCTTAAAACCTAAAGTCTTGTAACTTGTTTATAAAAAAGAATTGTATTGTAATTTGGCCCATTATCTTACACTAATTGAGCATTTGTATTAAAATTGGAAGGAGAAATGTGCTTAAGCTGTTTTTTAGATTTACTCATAAAAAAATCATCATATGACCTTTTTGTGAATTTAAGAAAAAGATTAGATGATTTTATAAAATAAAACTTTGTAAAAAATATATATTTTGAATTCTAATTTTAGATTTTTTTAAATTTAAAACTAGTTCAATTTAAGATTTTATGGAATAAAATTTTGTAAAATATAATCTTTTAATTCCTAATTTAAGTAAGTTTAGAAGCAAAGAAAAATGTTACACAAAAGTGGTAATCAAAATATTGAAATAGCTTCTTATTTTAAAGAATTCTTCTTAAAAAACAAAAGTTTACAAAAATATTTGTTGGAACTCACAGAAAAAGGGAAAATTAGCAAGATAGAATATTTGATATTCAATATAAATGTAATTAAAACATTTAAATATTTTGTTCATAATAAATATAAACCGAGTGAAAGTTATCAACATTTAGCTGAAGTGATGATGATTATTTGTAAGAGAAAGTGGGTATGTGTTATTGGCTGACGATGCATTTTCATCATATTTTTGCAATATTTTAAGATAAAAAGTGACTCCAAATTTGTTTTAAAAAAAAATGAAATAAGTAAAAAAAAAAAGAAAATCTATTATTATTTATAGAGAAGAAAATTTTTGGAATATTTAAGTATTAAAAAAAACCCCAACACTTTGTAAATGTTTCTCTTTCAAATGTTTTCATAAGAAAATTAAGTATAGAAAAGATACTGCAACTCAAATAAGAATAGCAGCCATTTTTTGCAAATGATATATAAAATTGGCAACCTAACACTGAGCGCTCTAATTTGTTTTTTTAGGGGTTTTCAGGTTTCAGGTGTGCTAAAAACGAATAAGATATTCAAATCCGTTACAAATTTTCCGTTTTGATGATATTAATCTGGTTTCTTGCTGTTATTTTCTTATGTATGACAGTCATTTGGCAACCATTAAAGTGCATGAATTTATGTCACAATTTATTTACAAGCACTTTAATGGCCGCCATATGACTAAGAAAGTAACTGCAAGAAACCGAATTAATATCAGCAAAACGGAAAATTTGCGGCGGATTTAAATATCATATCCATTTTTAGCACACCCCTAAACTTGAAAACCTCTAAAAAATCAAATTAGAGGGCTTGGTGTTCTGTTGCCCATTTTATATATCTTTAACATCTTTTTTTAAATTTCAACTCCTTACCTGGCAAAGGTAATTTTATTTATTCTCATTCAATTTGTTTATTTTGTTTTTTAGAGAGTGAAGAGTAAATTTATCCAAAACATAATTTTCAAAATAGCCACAAACAAGCTTACATGTTTATCTGTGTTTTTGGGCCCTTCTAAGCTCTAAACAAGAATTCTTAGTGGCATATAAAGTGTCTGGTAACCGTGTCTCTACTACCCAAGGCATTGCAAGGGACCACATACTCGTATTTAGTCGTCATTTTGTTTTTGTTTTTTTTAGAAATTAATCCAGATGTCAAGATCAAAGTAGAAGAAGAAGAACAAGAAGTCTGGAACCTTCAAGAAATATGGGAGACGTACGAGTCATCTCATATTTTGGGGGGGTGAGGAAGGGTTAAGTATTCAAAATAAAAACTATTGGAAAAAAGATTAATACAAAAAGTTATTTCAATAAATAATATTAAAAAAGTTGCCAGAGAAGAGATTAAATCTTACAAAAAATATAAACAAATTTTGGCAGTCTTGTACTTATGGCTGGGTACTTCTCTAATATTTTCCATAACTCTAGAAGAGTTATATTTTGCCTTTGCACCGCCATAACAAGTGTTGTTTTGGTTTGTGTGTCGTGACAATGTGTTTTTATAAAAGAACATAATTGTCACAGCTCTACTTGTTACTTGACTATTTTACCATTTCTCTTAATTCTGGGGTTATTACTAATAACTATAGAATTAAAAGAAATGATAAAATCGCAACATAGTCAGGTTTGTGGCAAGCAATAAAAGCATATTGCCACACCCTAGTCATGACAGTGTAAAGGCAAAAAATAACCCCTCTAGAGTTATGGAAAATATTAGAGAAGCACACAGCCATAAGTACAAGACTGCCCAAATTTTTTGGCTCTTAATTTCAATTAAAAATTAAGTTAATTCATAGGATTTTTCTTAGAATTCATAGAAAGAAGGAAAAAAAAATGAAAGAAAAAAAAAGAAAGACATCATACTCTCCTTCTCTGAAAGATTTCATCTTTTTGAATGTGGATCTAAATTTAGATCCACATTTCTTGTCAGTCACTTGATTTCTTTTCTTCTTCATCTTCATCCATTTTCAAACTGGTCAAGTCTTGTTCCACTTCTTCAACCGAAATAGATTCTGCACTGACATCATCCAGTTTTACATTTTCAGCCGGAGGGCGCTCATCCTCGGATGATTTCACTTCCTTTTTGGTACCATCCTCTTGGGGAGCTTTCTCATTGGCATCATTTTCTTCTCCTTCAGCACCGACATAAATGATGTCTTCAGGGTGAGGGCATTTTGGGTGAAATTCTTCGGCTGGGTACATGGCTTCAAACAGGACTCTGGCCTCTTTTGGATAAAAATCTAAATCTAGTTCTGCTCCGGGTTGGGATGTCGCGAGAAGATTACTTGGAGCTTCCTCACTGAGGACAATGTTTTGGTGGCTCTGCATCTGAAAAAAGAACGACCATAGAACTTTGGGCTTGGAGCTTTCCTCGTTATCTTTGGAATCGTCCAAGTCGGCTTTGGCGTAGGGTCCTGCCTGAATGTTGGGATCGAAATCGAAAAGAAACTCACACATATATTTCAGATCAGATTTAGGATCAGATTTCCCGACACGCATTAAGTGTACGACTGATAAACCAGATGGACAAACCATGGTCGAAGACGGAAATTCCAACATTATACATGCTCTTTCGGGATCATCAGGAGGGTAGGCATTCAAAACGAATAATTCTTCTTTAGCTGACTGCATCAAGGCTCGATCTATGACGAGGATGGCCCGTGATATTACCTGTGAATTAGCGGACTTGATTGTATTCTCAGGTAAATAACTCGGTTCCATAATCAGGTGTTGACACTCGATTCTTTGACCCTCATTGGTGACAATTCCAATGACCTTACTGTCCTTGGTAAGAATTGAATCCACAGACAAGTTCAGACAGTAAATACCTCCCCAAACAGCGCACATCCGACTGAAAGCTTGCGGAAGTTCTCCAACTCCATAGATCGGGGTTATGAAAGGAAGGTTTCCATAGCGACCAACTGATGAAAAGAACTTTTTTGCTAATGCAATCCCGTCTCGTGTGTTCGTACTTTCTTTGGCCATTGTTATTGCTTCGTAAATATAGTGTTTTACGATTGGTGAGAATTTCTTATTTAGGTATTCCACGAAAGGTTTATCGGCGTACTCCTCTATCAAGTTATCCATTTCTTCTCCAAGACAAGTTTTAACAAATTTCATCATCATTCTTTTATCGAGAATCGTTACTGCTTTGGAGTTGAAGACATGAGCCCTTGAGCAAGGAACACACTTCACTTGGTTCTGATGTATCGTTAGTATCTGTGATACTAACTTGAACTCACAATACCGAGAGATATCCGACTGTATCAGTAATTGTACCATATCACCATTGCTGTACAGTACTCGTGGTGCTAGGTCAAAGTTGAAACGTCTCCACTGTTTTTCAAATTCCTCAACAGTCCATCTTTTTGGGCAGCTCTGACCTGCTTGTTCTGGTGGGTTCTTTTCTGCGTCTACTTTTTGCCCTTCTTCTGGTCCTTGGTCGGGATTGTGGTCTGAGGTGCCCTTTTCGTTTTCAGTAGTAATAGTAATAATAGATTGATTGTTGATTTGGAGTATTCCGTCTTTGGTCGCCGCCTCCTCCGTATCCGTTGGGCATTCCTTGTGTGCGCTCTCTTCCTCTTCACCTTGGTTATGATCTCCCGATTGCTGCTGCAACTGCTGCTGCTGTTCGGGGCACTCGGGGGATTTTTCCCCATCTTGGGGCCTTTCAGCTGATCCGGGCGTAACTTGGCATTCGACAGTACCATTTTTACGGCTTTGGTCGCTACTGGCGCTGTTGGTGCTGTCACCACCTTTAAAAATATAGTTGTAAGAGATCTGTACGTTGGAGACTCCTTGGTCGGCTTTTGGGACAGCCAAAGAAAGCTCGCCTTCTTGCAGAAGGCTGTTGACGTCAACTGGTGATTTTTTGGGCTGCTGCTGATCTTTCGTTCCGTCGCCTTCCCCCACCTGTTGTAGATTCTCGCCAAGTTCCGAAGACTCGACCCAGTTCTTTAGACTGCGAAGGCTAAATGAAGACCAGCGGCTTCCGTAGTAAACGTTTCTGTCTATATGTAAAACTGTTTTGCCGATCCGAGAAAGAGCAGCGGCGATTATGCTTTCGGATAAGCCAGTGCCAACGACAATGGCATCAAAACTGGAAGGTAGGCTGTCGCCCATTATAATAGACTTTAGACTACCCCCACAAAAAACCAAAAGAAAAAAAAAGTCACGGGATAGATTTTTAAACAGCTTTCACCCGATTGGAATGGAGTTATCAAAGAATAAACATGATATATACCTGAGGTTGGTTATTTCACGAAAGTAAATGCAAATATTTGTGTACAAAATCACATATGCTGTAATAATGATATGCGTCAGATTCGTCCAAGTCAATTCTTAATATATTAAGACCGGTAATGAAAACACAAGAGTGATGTCCCTTGTTTCGACTCTTTAGTTTGGTTTAGAAGTTAATTGAATTATCTCCCCTTTGTTACTTTAATTTTTCTATATTATAGTTCCGCTTCCCATCGCTAGGTGCCTTTATTATTATTATATTTCTAATTTATCGAGAAGAAACTTCAATGGTTGATGTCGATGTGATATTGGAGGTAGGTTTTTAATGATAATAATTAATGAAAGAATGATAACTAGGGGTGTGACAATATTCTTTTATTAAAGAATAATCTTTTCATTATTTGAATATTTTGTAATTTTACTATTTCTTTTAATTCTCTAGTTATTAGTAGGGCTGTGACAATATGCTTAAAAATATTCTTGAAACAGCCCTAATAACTAGGGCTGTGAGAAGAATATTCTTTAATAAAAAAAATATTGTCACAGAGCCCTAACGATAACAATTTATTATATAAGATGATATTCATTTTAAGAATAAAAATAAACTTAGTGAATTTTTCTTAAGTGGAATTATCGGTAGACAAATTTAAAAATAGCTTATATCGATTAATAATGAAAATATTTTGAAGTGTTTTGGAGAAAGATGCATATAATTATGGCTAATTTTAGAAGCTATTAATTCGTTGTATTTTTTAATATCTTTTTCATTTTAGATTTCTTAGTGTTCTCAAAGTTACCGAAATAAATAATTCCGAAAAGAAAATTCTATTACATTTTCTTATGACGTTTTATTCAAAATATCTAATGGAATTTTATTTTCACTGTTGAATAAACACTGCGTTATTTTTTTCCTTAAGCATTTAATAATTTTTGTTGTTGTTTATCTAAAAATCATTTATTATAAATATTTATGATTAAATAATCTAGTTTAATTTTTAACGGAGTTTTGTAAGCTTTTGGTTAAGTTAAAATTCCTCAAGAGGCTCTTTATTCGGATTTTAATGTTTTTAAATTTAATTTTTGTTTAATTGCTTATTAAGTTTTTTTTCGTTTACTTTTATTATTATTTCATTGGGATATTAATATGAATGTTGCAGTTCGATAGGTGTTAGTTATGATACGGAAGGTTTTTTTTATGGTGTATATAGTCTTGTTTCTCTAATGAAAAACAAAGAACAGAAAAAAAAACCCAAAAAAAAACAACTTAAGCAATAGAATAGCACTTTACTTTAAGTATCGGATACTTATTGCACTCACTGTAAATCTAATGATTGTGACAGGCATAAGACTCTACCATAACCAGTAGAGATAAGAAATAAGATATTTGGAAATTACTGTAAAAACTTTTATTTGTGTTTTACTGTTTTACGGCATCTCAACCGTTTTAGGTCATTTAATGCCGAGAACAATAATTTTTGGTAAACATACTTTTGTCCAAACATAGTTTTTTTTAATAACATTACATACACTATTTAATCCATAACTGGAGGGAATGTGGGGATTCATACCTTTCCCAAGTGTGTTAGTCCAAAAGTGAATGTCAACAGAATAACTGGGTGGGATTCGAACTCGCGTATTATGATTCCGAAGTCTGACTTGCCTATCCACTGCCCTATGTGGACCTCCCCAAGCAGTTAAGTTTTTAAATATCTATACATCAAATCTCAGTTTTTGATGTCCATTTTAGAGCTGATACCCTTGAGCAAAGTATGAATAAACATATTGTTTCCAGCCTTAATGCTGCAACTACTATTCTGCTAAGAAACTTTCTACAAGAAAAAGACTTTTGCATAAACAGTCCTTTTCAGAGCTTTATATGCTATTAACTAAATACTAATTTAATGATTGGCTTGGTCCAGTGGTAAGTCGGACTTCGGAATCGTAGTACATGAGTTCAAATCACAGTCGTCCCATTTGCGGAATATTCTGGCTAATACAGTGGTAAAATCGCTGCGCAGCGTTCGTTTGTTTTCCACACATAAAATTACTATCGGCAACAGTCAACACACACGTGCTGGCTAGGCTGCCAAAAGATTAATCCCTCGTATTGCCAAAAACCAAAGCTTTTTTATAGAGTTCTGGATATTTGGATATTCTCTGCCATTTGTACTTCGCTTGCATCCCCCCCCTGATCTCATAAAGAGTGCAGGGAGGGGGCGCCGGGTGCTTCGTCGAACACACAATCCACATACTATCAGTAAAAATTAAAAATCAGGTTCTTCTCGTGAGAATTACAATCCGCCAACGCCAAAAATGAAAATCAATTACGGCTTGATTTTCCAGTGTCAATTCCCACTGGAAGAACAGAGGCTAAAACCATTCGTCCCCCACCGGATGAGTCTCGCTCCGGGCCCCTACAACCAGCTCGCTCCACCGAGCTCCCTTGGTCGCCTCACTCCGAGCCCCTACAACCGGCTCGCACGGAGACTCCCTTTGGTGGTGTCTCCTTAGGAGGTAGTCCAACAACATCAGAAAACTCAATCCCTTTATCTGGTGAGTTGCTGTCTTCAAAATTAATAGTAACATCTTCATGAATGTTCTTAAGGATAGCCTTATAAAGGCTCCATTATTCCAGCATACTTCCACAGTGAACTTGATCCTCCGTTCTGTATAGTAGCAATTTGCTCACAGTAGAACTCCAATATCTTTGATAAAAAAACGCCATGCCGCAAAGTGTGAGAAACAACCCCTAACCATCTCAATAGGTGCAGTTCCAAGTAAGAACAATGCTTTGCCTCACTGGTTCGTCGCGACTTTTCTGCAGGCAACAGACCGCCTCCAGGGTCCCGTAGTAGCAGCAA
>JAYKTE010445651.1:0-10326 GCA_036873565.1 Xipholeptos notoides | reverse complement strand
AAATATCAGTGATGTTTGGGTAATTATAAGACTGGGTTACAAAAGTCTCATCATTAAGGGAAATCCACTAGAGACAGCGGATAGACTGTCGGACTTCGGAATCGTAATAATCCTAGTCATTCAGTTTGCATTCATATGTGGGTTGATACTCTTGGGAAAGGTATGAATACCCACATTCCTTCCAGCTATGAGTTAAATAGTGCATATTGTGTTATTCAAAAAACTATGTGTGAACAAAAAGAATGTTTCTTAAAAATGATTGTTCTTGCCATTAAATGACCTAAAGAGGTTCATATGCTGTAAAACTAAAAAAACAAACAAAACTCATCATTAATAACAAATTCTTGTATATTACATCTTTATTCTTAACACTTTTTTGCAAAGATATCTTACCAAGCAAAAAATATTTATTTTTATCGAACCTTGTTGAAACTAATAAAAAGCAAGATGCTTGATACAATACTGCACAACTGCTACCAATATATCTGTCATATTAAACAAATTTTTAAAAATTGTTTTTTAATCAGTTAGTTTATTGGGTTATTCCATAGCATTACACACTTTACAGTGATTCAATATAGAAAACCAATAATTTTTCTTATGAAATACCTTTTTTAACAGATTGTTAAAACAATCGTGATTTTCTTCAATCCATAACTGGGAGGGTTTCGTATTCTCTCAAACAAAATTAATCTAAAAGCAAATCCAAAAGACTAACTAGGATTTTAGCTTATGATTTCAAAGTCAAAACATTTACCATTCACTCAGATACATCCTTAAAAAATATGACACAAACAATAAGTACATAGGAAATATTTATTCAGTTGGATTAAGTACATTTATAAGAAAGTTGAAAAGGTAGGTCTAAAGACTGGACACTATGGGAAAGAAGGAGAGGTTGATAGATTGGAAAAGATTAAGACATAGGCAACAGATTGTATCAATTTTAGGAATTCTTTGAGATGAGGCTTCTTTTAATCATCTGACAAAAGCCAGCAGATAAATTGGTCGAAACGCAGTGAAAAACAACAATTATATAAGATGAGGACAACAGTCCGCAAAAATTAATAAATAGCCAGCAGATTTAGCTATTAATTTCGTAAAAGAACTATTAGGCTATCTGTGTCTGTTTGTGATTTATGGCATATGAACCTTTCTAGGTAATTTAATGCCAATAACAATCATCTTTTATATATATCCTTTTGTTCACACATAGTTTGTTTTTTTGTGTTTTTTAGATAACTTAGTATGCACGATTTAATCCATAGCTGAAGGATATGTGGAGATTTATACCTTACCCAAGGGTATTAGTCCAAATGTGAACATTAACGGAACGACAGTGATTTGAACTCACATATTGCAATTACGAACTCCGACTGCCTATCCACTCTCCCTAGTGGACCTCCCTAGGCTATCTGTGCTAAGATAAAAAAATTAAGTATAAAAGAAAGTTGGGAGCCTCTTATTATTCATGAGAGTAATTGCTATATTAATGCGCTTCCAATTATCCCTCCATAATGTTTTAGCTGGAAGATAAGAGCAGACAGAGCTCTTATTGGTATTTGCAAATTTAAAGAAATTATAATCTTAACTGTTATATAAATTGCTTATACAGGGCTCTACAGATTTACTTTTAGTCGACCTTAGACAACTAAATATTTTTATTTACTAACCAAATATAAAAGTTACTAGACAAACCCATGAAACGTTATTTCACTCTAATGCTATGAATAATTTATTCATTTAAAATTCAGTTACTGTTTAAGAAAGTATAATCCATTTCACTTGGAACTACTTTTTCTTCTGAATAAAAATTTGTTAAATTTCTTTAGACATTTTTTAAACAGCCTTGTCAAAAAGAATAGAGTATATTGTTCTATTTTCTATTCTAATAAACCTTTGAATTTTTTTAGATAATTTGACTTCACTCATCTAATTAAAAAGAAAAAGGTTGAAGACATTTTTCACTCAGTATTTGAAAGATTGTTGGTGAAAAAAAAACAGTCGTCAAAAGATAAGCCCTTTTTATTTTAGGTTGCCACTAGGAAAAAATCACTCGCAAATTTTTCACTCACAACGTAGAGCCCTGTTATATAAAATTGATAAAAGTGACTCATAATTTTCCCCAAGATCCGAATATTAACAATCCAATATTATGTAAATAGGAACAAAAATAAACTTACACCTGATGAAAGGCCAAGGGAATGTGAAATCATCTTTGGAATGTCACTTGCAGGTAAATCCTGGGTGGGGTGTTCAAGGAATTTCACATAATCTGGAGAATGGGTGATGTGAAGTTGATCTCCCATCACATGGGAACTACACAGCAAGAGCAGGAAAGCTGAAAAGATTAGAATATATTTGTTCATTAGTAAAACCAATAGACTATAAATAGCAGTAATTATATTCATTATTATCAACAATAAAATGGATCCATTAAGGATATTTACAAAACAATAAACTGACAATTTAAATGCAACAGATTAAGATTTGTTTCTTTAAGGAAAAACATTTAAAAGATTTTCATTCTATTCATTGAAAAGATAACTCAACATAATAGAAACATCTAATAACAAAGGAAATATTTCAAAACAATGTACTTGGTTTGACCTATTTTAAGTCTTTGTATATCATAAAGAAAATAAAATCATATTGCTGACATATCAAAGTTCTGGCAAGATTTCACCAAACCTGCCTCCATAGAATTTTTAATGTTACGAGACAATCTCTCATTTCTGATTAAGAGGTACTCGAGAAGGCTAACACCTCCAGCATAGAAGTGCACGTCATTCGCAGTTAGGCACGCTGGGTGTGAAACCTAGTAAGGAGGAAAGATACTAGAATACCTAAGTGCCTGTTTTATGGGGAGCTTGAAACGGGTGGGTGGTTGGCCAAAGCATAAGCCATGAAAATGGTACAAAGATGTTATCAAAGGAAACTTGAAAGCCCTAAACATAGAGGTAGCAAAGTGGGAGTCGATAGCAATGGATCGAAAACCATGGAGACAAAACATCTATGGTAGATGTCAGAGCTTTGAGGAAAAGCGAATCAAGCTGCTCTTAAGTGGGCCTTATGTAAAAAGAGACGTCATAGCGGGTTTTGATTTTGAGACTAAATATTTGTGCAGAATATGCAGTAGAGTTTGTCTGTCCAATACAGGTTTATGAACCACAGAGCTACTCATGCAAGACAACAGTCGGGTAGACAGGGGGAGGAAGAACAACCCAGAGTGGGCCGTCCACCAGTAGGTCTATCCTGCAGGGCATACAGTTTGGTTTGATTGGTTTAATGACCTATCAACCAATTGTGGTTATTAAAGCTCAAAAGGTTTTTGTGGGGAGGTTTTTATTTATTTTTATTTTTAATTATTTTGTGGTGGGATTTTTGGTTTGATAAGCATGTTGGTTGTATGAATTGTCATTGTATCTGGTGATTGGTAGTATGATGTTGGTTGGGATTTATTCTTATGTGGTAATCATTATGTTTTTGGTTTAGGGGTTTTTAAATAGTATTGTGGTTTTAAAATTTTGTTGTAGGCACTGAGTAGGGCAAGTAGTTTATATTTTAGAAAGTAGGTTTATTTCTCTAAGAAAGGATATTATTTTAGTTGGTTTGGTTTTGTTAAAGAAGTCTTTGAGGTTAGACTCGTGGTAGTATTTATTTCACTATGGCATCAATTCAATACAGTCTAGCAGTATGTGTTTGACAGTAAATCTCCTGACATACCACGCTTATTGGGAGCTCTGTGCTTTTGCTTTGTCCGTAATAAAGTTAATACTCAGATTATGAAGCCTCATCTAAAAAAAAGTTTCCCAATAAAAATACCCAACAAACTTATTTGAATAAGTTTAAGTAACAAGAAATCATTTTCAAACAAAATAATTCATTTTTCAAATTGTTTTTCGAAGTTCTTGAGATAAGGCATGATTTGTATATTTATTATGCGGACGATATGGTCCTCATCTTTGCATTGGTTAAATTCACTACGTTTCAACCACAAATTGATCTGCATTTGTATGTTCTTTATTTATATATTTAATATCTGATAAAAGAATTATGTTGTAGATTTATCTGGGAAGGCCACTATTGCGTTTTTATGTTTTTTGATACTCTCTACTAAAATTGATAAACTAAAAGTACCATCACCTTTTTTTCAATTCTCTTAACAAAAAAAAAAAGATTTTCTATAAAGGGAAGCAATTCTGTGGCGTTTTCATGTTTTCTGTTCATGGTCTGGTCAGAATCAAAACGTAACTGCTTGTGCTGTAGGTGTGTGGTGTGAGTGTGCTCTCTGCCTGCAATCTGCAGTCTGCACAGTAGTGCAGTGCACTCCAATTTTTTCTTTTTGTTCATTTTTTTTGACAGCACAACAAAATGAATACTCAGTCTGACCATGAAAAAAAAAAAAACCCTGAGGAGAACCTAAGAATAAACTGGTCAAAACGTAGTAAATTTAGCCAAAACAAAGATTAGTCGAAGTTCGTGTTTATGTATATTTTTTAAACAGGTTTCATCAAACATTAACGACGTGTATTGTCGTTGTTCTTTAAAACAAATCCGTACATATTGTTTAAAAAAATGATTTTCTGCCAATAAGGGCCTCTCTCTCTCTCTATATATATATATATTTTTTTTTTTCAAATGACTAAGACCCTCTACAAAAAGGTATTCTCCTGATGATCCTGATGGTGAAACCCGGGTAACACATAACCTATTTATATAAATAAAGCTCTACAACAGTATTCTTTGGTTATTCATTTACCACTTGTACTCGGCCGTAAGTCCAACACTCCAACTACTAAGAGTTACTTTATTAATATACACACGTTTTTTAGAGTTGAAAATAATCAATAATTGAATTTCATTAACACATTTGAAGGAGTCAGTAGGCCAATGAATAAAGGTATCCGTGCTCTGTGACTCCGAGCACGCAACGAGTGCCTCCTTGCGCCTGTGCTGCTGTGCGCTGCCTACCGTTCGTTCCGTGCCGTTGTTGCAATGTGTGTGGTGATTGCTTGACAGGACAGGAGGACCGCCGCCGACCCGACTCTGACTACTGTTTGTTCTGTTGAATTTCAATACATTTGTATAACTAAATAAAATCTAAAACCTCTAATAAATATTAATAATAAAAAAAGTCCTCACTTCACACTTTCACTTGTTCAACAAGAGCAACCTCAACCAACAACAAGCCTAATAAACACGCACTCTTTGTTGTTGAAAGTTGATATATTGCCGAGTTGAACTTTTAATAGTCAGACCTAAACTTATTTAGATAAAACAAGAAGGATTGATAAGCGACAAGTAAAAAGTTTAAAAACAAAATATTTTATTTTGTTTAGTCGAACTAAATTTGGAGGCATGAAGAGTTAAAATAAGTAAAAAGGTGCTTCTTCTTTATAAGTTTTAAAATCCTAAGATCTAATTTAATAAATTTTAATAATAAGCCTTTAATTTAATTACCTCACCGTCATCGAAAGCACACACCTGCTCCCTCCAGGCAAATCAAATCACACACACAACTCTTAAAAATTAAATTAGAACATAAATAAAAGAAGCAAGTGCACGTTCAATCGAATAGCCAGTTTCCTTTCTTTTTCTCTCTTCATCCGGGCACTTTAAACGGCAAATGTCAGTCGCTTTTGACTTGATGTGTGAAAAAATAAGGAAAATGCAAGAATTAAAATTAAAAGGCACGCTATACAATCACCATCATCAGAGAAAATAATCGTTTCTTTTAAAGAAAGTCTTCTTTTTTTTATCAACTTACCATCTTTGTGCTTGCGGCAGCTTCTCAATTCCTAGCGGCAGCAGCAGCGCCGTTTTTATTTTGTCGTCAGGAAGCCGAATTGAACATCTTTTCTTATATTTGAGGGAAAAAATCCTTTCTTGTGTTTTTTTTTCCGATCAACTTTTTAAACTAATATTTCAATTTTGGTGGAGATGTAATATTTTTCTTTCTTCATCATGACATTTTTCCACCGTTCTCCCTCAAAAAAATTTTTTTTAATATAAATAAATATAAAAATGTTGCCACCTTTTCTTCTTCTTCTTCTTCTTTTCCTGTCGTGCAACCACGACTCTTTATTTTATTTACACACTTTTGGGGTTCGTACTTTCGTAAAAGTACAATCCAAGAAGTCTGAAAACAAAAGAAAAATCTCAGAAGAATACCCTCATCATTAAATAAAACATAAAATAAAAGAAAAACAATTTCATTTTTCTTAGATATTGTTGCTAAAAGATCTTTTTCTAAAGTGTTTACAATTGAATGATTTTTTAAACCGCCTTATAGTAAGTACGAAACTCTGGTTTTACTACATAAAACTAGACCATGAATGAAAAACTCTTGCTGTTATAGTGATTGGATTTGATTCAAGTCAGCAAAGTAGACCCAGAACTTTATTATTATTATTAAATTATTATTATTAGTCAGAATTTTTATTAATGTAATTAAATAAAATATTTTAAAATATTGTTTTCATTCTTTCTTTTTTTAATGGGTAAAGATTATTAGTAGTTAATTTGATTTTTTTTCCTTCAATTATTTAATCTTTGTTTTTCGGCGGGAGTAAGTTAAGTTTTAGAAGCCAAAAATAAAATTGTCTTCCTTTCCCACAAAAATGGTTAAATTAGTCAAAGCAAGTTATTATTCCTTTCCTTTGGAAAATTGGCAAAATGATAAATCATTTCAACTTTCCGTGTACAGGTCTCTGAAATATTATTGGCGAATAATAATGGTAATTCTGACGAATGCGTTTGTGAAAATAAAATAAATTACTTTCAAGAAAATTTTGATCAAAAACCAACATGGCCGCCAGCTTTTTAGGCAGACCCACTTCCGGTTGTAATTAAATTCTAGATATTTTCTTAATGTGGAAAAAATGGACGAAACAGGGTCCTGTTCTTTGAATTGATCAGGAACTGATTGGGGAGTAATAATACTAGAAATGTCAACAGAGGAGAGGTCCCAAAGCGAATGAAATTGAATCCCATTTTGAGATCAACTAATGTTTGTTCAATGTTCCTGTTCCGTTCGTTGGACTTTTGGCTGAGTTTTCCTAAGTCTCTTTTTCCACTAAATTAGTTTTGATTTTAATATTTACAAAAAGAATAAGAATTTTATTTACATCTTTACATTTTTTTATCGTTTTATAACCTTTTTTCTCACTTTTTAGATATTTTTTTTATATTTACAATTATTTGGCATTACACGTACGTTTTGTACTCATTATTCCTGATACATTTTTTTTTCTTTACTTATCAATCATCCATTTTATACCTTTTAAATAATCAATCTTTATTTGATATTTTTTTAAGTTAATACAACTATAGAATAGACACAAACTTGTTTTTGATATTATTTTTATATTTTTTATTATTCATTTTATCAAGTTTATTATATTCAAAATATTTTCATAACTTAATCAACCTTATCATTTAAACATTTAATATTTTTATTACTATTCAAGAGCATATTTCATATTTTTAGACAATATTATTTTAATATTTGATCCACTTAACCATATGTTCACCTTAATTTATATTTTCAATTATTCTGTCTTTTTTAAATATTTATTCCATTTTAAATAATTGATCCTTTTCTATGTTTATATTTTTCAATATTTATTTTTAACTTTTTATATTTACGACATAATTTCAATCAACATTATTTTACATGATTATGTTTTATATTTTTGATTGAGATTTGTTAACTGTGAATTTTTTAAACTGTTATTTTAATTGTAAACTAAGTTAAAAAATGTATTATCTTTATTTCACTGATTTGGTTTCTGCTTTCATCCTCATTGTTATCTTTGCGATGGATATTGATTGTCTAAATTTATTAGATGGGTTATGATTATTATCTTCATTATTTTTATTCAAGTTATTCAGACTTTTACTCTTATTTTCATTGGTATCTTCAAAATGTTTCTGTTGATTAAAGATAATAATCAAAACTCATCCAATAAATTTGGATAGTAAATAAAACCTAAAAGAGGTAAAGACATAGCAGTTAGAATTACATTATAATAATCCTCTAGATAACAATGAAAATGAGAGTAGTAGTCCATATAATTCAAAGAAAGATAGTAATAAAATCTAATAAATTCAGTCAATCAATTACAATGTTGCTATCAAAACATTTTTTTAAACAATTTGTTAATAAAGTAGAAAAACAAATAACACTAAACACCAAAATTGCTATGACCATTAATTGGCTACAAATCATTAAGATAGCCTGACACTAGATTTTGAACATAGGTACTGTGTTCTTATGTACTGTAAAAAGGAAATTGGTATTTGTTTTTAATGACATCAATCTCAGTGGGATAACAAAGTTTGGGCCTAAATTCGTAGAAATAGATTGATTAAGAGTTCTGTAGAAATATTCAGTTTAGTTTAGCTGCTCTTCGTATACGAAAGTTCTTCCAAAAGTAATGCCACCTATTTTTTATACATGAAGGTCATTCCAAGAGTAAATACAGCATTTTTTTTAAGTTGAAAAGCTATAAAGATGAAAGTGCTCTAGAATTTATTTTTCCACACAGTCACCACCATTCTCAATTAACTTTTGCCAGCAATAATTTGAGGTGGTCCATTTTGTATCTTGGGCGCACTTTGTCTCTCACATCTCTGCTACCACTCTAGAATTGACAAACCCATCTTGTAACTGCGCTGACATCAACTAGATTGGCTTCATAAATCTTCAGAAGGCTTTAATAAATGTTGCATGAAGTTCCCTTTTTGGTTAGAGAAGGGCCTTTACTATTTGTTTGCGATCCCATCAAATTTAGAGAAGGACCTACTTTGCATGAAGTTCCCTTATTCTGTAGGAAAGGGGCTTTCCCATATAAGCAAGCCAATGTCTACAATGTGTAAAATTTTGATAAAAACATCTAGTCACAAACCTACCCCAAAATGGGTGTGAATACTTCTTGAGAATGAAGAAAAAAGCAGGTGTCAACTCAGAACTTGCAGTTCACTTCAAATAATTGGTGAGGCACACATTTTCCAAGTTTAGAAACAAGTCTTACGAAAATGTTAAAGACCGACTTAAACAATTGTATAGTTTAAATGAAGTTTTGCTGCCAGTTCTTTTACTGATACTGCAATATTCTCTTCATGGGATTCTACATGGAACTCGTCATCAAACTAAACTAAATTCCAGCTTCATTTTTGAGTCGAAAAATTCCATTTCTTAATTTTTCAAAAAATCTTCTGCAAATCTTTTTATTTAGGCATTATCTTCTCCATTTGTAAATTGATTATTTCATGTGGCTTCAGTTGCAGAGTTCTTTTTTTAAAACTCATCAAGAATTATGTGTCCTAAAATTTCTATAGATGCTGCCTTTATCATTAAGTTAGTCAAATTACTTTGTAAAACAAAATCTAATCAATTAATTCAAAATCCAGTTTCTAATATAGTCTTAATAACAGCATTCTAAAATGACCTTATTTTTCTAAAATTTTAGAATTCTATAAAAATTAGCTGAAAATACAAATATAATATTTATGGAATAATTTGATACATATATATAGAATTTATGTGATAATTTTATACACATATAGAGAGAGTTTATGGGATAATTTGATACATATATGGATATGGTTTAAAGTCATTTCCAAAATGCAATTTAATTTTGTTTATTTCCTTGTTGAGTCAATCATTGATTATCCCCCTTGCATTTTATTTTTGCCTTGAGCTAACGATTATTGCTCTTAGTAAGGAATTTTTTTCTTTCTTAAACCTAGCTCATAAGACGACGATGCTGAGGGGGTTTGGGTTGTGAGTGTTTCACGGTATATCAACCTTTCCTTTTTAGGTCATTTAATGCCGATAATAATCATTTTTGATAAAATTTGTTTTGTCCACCCACACGTAGTTCTATTTTTTAAATAACACAATATGCACTATTTAATCGATAGCTGGATGAATGTAGGGATTCATACCTTTTCGAAGGGTATTTAGTCCAAATGTGAACGTAAACAGAACGACTGGGATTCGAACTCGAGTATTACGATTCCGAAGCCACGCCCCAAGTGGACCTTCTCGATGCTAAGGGAAACTCTCCTTTTAAGGAAAGCCCTCTTCTCTCCCACTTGTGTTTAGGACAGCAAACCATAAATTTAATTTAAACATTTTTAAATTAATAATGAATATTTTTAGTCCATTGTGCGCCCAGCCAGCCTGAAAAAATATCCAATTCAAAATATTTTATATATAGCAGGGCTCTACATTGCAAGTTAATCACTCGCATTTGCGAGTTATTTTTCCAAGTGGCGACTAAAAATGATAAAACACTTATCTTTTGGCGACTGTTT
>JAYKTE010445540.1:0-10326 GCA_036873565.1 Xipholeptos notoides | reverse complement strand
AGGTATGACGGCTCGTTATACCAGGAGAAGAACGTAGAAATATTGATGACCATACAGAAGGTAAATATAATCGACTAAAGATGTTTGAGCTGCGAAAAGTACATGTTTAGCAATATTGGTCTCATCATTTTGCAACATAATTTTCCACTGCTTTTCAAGTTTATAGAATTTTTTTTATTAAATATGTCAACAGCAAGCGTTTCTTATAGTTAATACATATTTTTAAAAACTCGTAAGATATAGCTTCTAATCAGTTTATTCCTCGCAGTATAATTTAAGTAACAATATTGACGGTCTCGATTGTGGTTTGCGTTTGAACCCTTAGTAGCTATTTTTCCAACTGACCCCAAATAGAATTTGTTCAATAAGTTTGAATACTAAAATATGTCATTTATGTAAATTTCAAATCTTTAGACTAAAAATTGGAAAAATGGTTTGTGGTCTCTAATCACGAATCTTTGAACAATACTTTCAATTGTATACTGTAAAAGTGATTCAAATTCTGTTTAAATTGGACCATTTCTTTAAGCAAGTAATTGGTTCGTTTATCGATTTTGAATACTCAATGGGGGTGTTATGAAAAATTTACTCATCTAACAACACTCCCAGATACATAAAATACAACAGTGTGAATTTTTAAGATAATCGGTTCAGCTGATTCGGAGTCCATACGGAACGTACTTACACACGGATACACTCTGACATACATACAGACATACACAGAGAGGCACAGACACACAAATTGCCATCTATGTATGAGTTGAGATAAATCATTTGATTTTAAATATATGCACTACACTGTTTAATATTATGGGCGGCTATTAATTCTCTCACTTAATGTTTTCTAACATTCTACTGAACAAAGAAGCATTGATAATTATATTATTTAACTAACTCTCAAAGACATTTAATTTAACCGAACAAGATAAATAAGTAGCTAATATTGGAACAAAAGGTTGAGTTATTAGTTATGACAACTGCATTTTTCCTCGTCCAAGTAATAAGGAGACATATCACAAAAAATAAATTAATCTGAATGCTGAGAATTCTGGGCAAAAATGTATTTAGAAAAAATACAAAAAGATGTAAAATTGTATCATTTGCAAGTTAAGCTTTTAACAGCTATTTTTTATATAAAATGTTTTATTTGTCGTCTAATAACATCCATTACAAAAAATGTTAGACGATTTAATTTCACATATAAAAATATAATTTAATGTCTTATTTCAAATAAATTGTTTCTTAATATCTTGTTTGCAAATTTTTTTTTTTTGCTTACAATTTTCATTTTTTCTAGATTATCCAAACATTCAATAATATTTTGATTAATTGTATTCTTTAAACAAAAACAAATTTCGAATAATTTAAACAAACATACCTTTTTTTATGGTTCGAAATTTTTTAACTAACTTTTTTTGAAAGAAAATAAATGTGCATTTTAAAAAATCATTTTATATCGTAAATAATTTTTTTAGTTTCCTGAATATAATTTTGTATTTGTTCATTTTATTTATTTATTTATTTTTAATTTTATACATTTAAAACATTGTCTTTTTGTTTTGTTTAATTTTTTTGTGAAATTCAAAATAAAATTCCTTGCCATATCACTCATATCTAAAACCAAGTCACTTAAAATAAAACCAAGTTCCTGACTCTAACCGGTGCCAGTCAACGCCCCAAAACCCTTGACGAGGACTTGAAGAGGTAATTTGTAAGAAGAGTCTCCATATCCGGTAAGCCGGAAGTGTAGTTTGCCATTGAGGTTCGTCATTTTCATCTCAGAGTGCAACTTCCGCAAAAAATGAAAATCTTTTTAAGTTTCATTTTTAAAAGAATGTATTTTGGTGAATAAGAGTTCAATTAAAAAGAGTAAAATCAACAAAACATAAACTACAAAGATATAATCGTGATTTGAAGAATAGAGAATTGGATTTAAGAAATAGATATTTCAAAATAAATTAAGTGTATAAAATTGTTTTAATAATCATCATAAGAATTACAAGTCCATGGACAATAAACTCATCTGTATCATAAAATAGAAAAAGTAAATAACCTGACATATTTTTAAAAGAACATTAAAAAATTGAATATATTAGATTTAGAAATAAAATTTGGAAGATAAATGTTTTAAAAACATATCTGATCTGATTAGCATGTTTGTTATAATGATGATTAAGAAAATAACTTAAACTACATTAACAGTTTAGTACTTTGATATGGACTTTTGCGGAAATAATTTTGTTAATTATTTTGTTTATATTTAACGAACAAATAAATCAATCTTATGAAGAGAGGAATAGCAATTGCAAAAGAAAACAAACAAAAATAGAATTGATAATGTGTGTTCTTTCTGCAAGGGTTGTTTAAAATGTAATGTCACGTAATTTTTTAAAGTTATTCTTTTTTAAATTCAAGTATTAGGAAGACAAGGGGTTTTCCACATAGACATCATAGTTCTCAATGCAATTCAGCGCTGAACCAGGCCATCTATTTTCACGTCCTGAGCGAGAATTGTCATTCCCATTTCTGTTAATATTCTTTAATCGACGAACTTATCTCTTACTGACATCAACTGTGTCGGTTCCGTAAACGTTCAACAGACGCCTGGGAATGTGGATCGCTACAATTTTTCTAAATTTAGAAATGCAATGATACTCCTTTGCTTTAGACGCATGTCCACGAGTGTGCTTTCTTTCTTAGAGTCCTACAGCGTTAATATCTGTCACAGAGAGGTGAAACTTCCACATGATAAATTTAATCATTATAACAATGCAATTTGAAATCACCACTTATCCATTTGGACATAAAAACGGGAGGTATTACCTTTTGATCGACCCTCGTAGACCAGTAAAATTTATTTTATACAAGAATTAAACTTTCCCCAAAGTTCTATATCACTGATTTTTCACATTTATTACGATTTAATGATCACAAAATAAGCTTTAATGAAATCATTTTTGATGACATTAAATATTACCGTAGTTAATAAAATGTCTAATTATAATGAGTTAAATTTGGATCAAATACTATCATTCAATTAATATTAAAGTAATTTATTTTACATGCCTTTAAAAAGGACTTTTTGTGACAACACAGTCTACTATACTACATAAAGTACCTATAAACATGTTTTAATGGCATTGTAAGGAAATACAAATTCCAAGTTAATATTTATATGAAATATTTCGTAATCAACCATTTAATTTTTTTTCCTTATTCTTATTTGAACAAATGAAATACTGCATTACCTACTTATACATGTATAGGATGATGAATATGTTATGTACATTTAATTCATATAAATACATTGTACGAACACGGAAACTAAATTTATCAAGGTTAAGAATAAAATTGATTCTAATGTTTCCTGTGACAGAGGAAATGGAGTTTATAGATAATGAAAAATCTGAAAACGAAAACCATGCCTGTAATGTTGAAGTTACCTTTCATAGAATACATAAATATGACTCTGTATGAATTCACATTGTGTCATTTACCTTGTACGCGATGATTATGTAATGTCCATTGTTAAGAACAAATGTCTAGTAACTAGACACGGTCAGAAAATTCTTAATAAATTTTAAGGAATTTTACAACATCTGATTTTAAGTAATAATAACTATTTATCATTACTCAACGGTATATATTCTGTATTTAAAGATAAACAACACATACTATAAAATTGTATCTAAATTATAATTCTTTCTTATAATACATTAACTGACAACTGGGTAATCATTTGAAACGAGAAAAGTATTTATGAATGCGAGGGAAACACCCTCAAACATGCATGATAGAAGATTTAAAGGAATAAAATATTTTATAATACTACCAAACAATGAAACCGTCTTTAATAAAAAAAAAAGTATTTAGTGATAGTGATTGTATTATAAATATAGTTTCATTTTTTTTGAATTATGCTTTCTATCTTTTAGTATGATTTTTTTTGTTTTTTATGAGACGGGGTTCGGGTGGCAATGAGTCCAATGATTGTACCATTTGTTATTTGGAAAGAATCAATTATTTTAGGACAAAAGAGTAATCGTCTCACACAGCAACTTTCAAATATATATATTTTTTTGTATTTTTTTAGAAGAGTAAATCTTTGCTTGTTCTTTTTTTTAATGCTTTTTTTGTTTTATATTTCCTGAAATGCTTTATTCGATTCTCATTTGTCATCGAAAAAGTACTTGAGGTGACTTTTACTCTCTATATGACAACATAATATTCTTTACATTACCGTCATTGCTGAGTGCGCGCGGAAGCACACACACAAACTTTTACACACACACACAAACACCAGACTATGCATGTACACACCATAAAATACGATCTTCCGTCTATAGTGATATAAACAATCATACATAATAATTTAAGCACTCTATAAATTTATCATAATGTTCCTTCAAGCAAAGCAAATATACATGAAGCCAAATATATAATTCGTATGATTTTGTTCGTTCTTCATCGACATCTCTATCTCGTTTCCTTTTTAAATTGAAAAATGAGAAAGAGGGGCCTGAGCAAGGAAGATATTTGAATACAAAAACAATTTAAAATTTACCGATCGCAATAACATAACCTCCTAAAAATATATTTTGTTGTAAAGAATGTCCTCAGTCGGCTTACTTCCACGTAATGCAACATACATAAACCACACTTTATAACATTGTTAGTTTAAACTCTACTAATGTTTTTGTTTCTAAAGTGTTTGAAATGTGTGTTAATCTTCCTTATTAAAAACAACATATTTTAGGCTGATGCGCCTACTAATCTTCTTCGGTTGTTTCTTGTTGAACACTGTAAAACTTAGGTCTACTTAAACACCATATATGATGAAATCTTTTACAGAACACCCATTAAACACACCGGGAAAACTATATTCATTTAATAAAAAATAGCCAAATTATGTTGATATCTCATTATAAACGTTTTTTAGCATGGAGCGAGAGTTCAATCTACATTGTAGTCTATAATTGTTTCTATTTTTTTTTCAATTTAAATAAAAATCGATGACAAAGATCTTTTTCGGCAATCATCTGAAGAGTATATAATTCAGACTGGTGCTTATTTAGAAATAAAGATTGTAACAATATACTAGACAATATTCAAAAATTACATTTTCTAATATTTGAGTTTACATTAAATATTGTCAACTTATAATGATGCATTTACTGTGATCTAATTCCGTTAGAAGAGAGGAAATACATTTTTGTGAACTAACAAATTTTGAATACTGTTGTTCTTTTAACGGGGATGTTTTTTAATCAAATTTTTCATAATCTAAACAGAAGCTAAGAAAAATGAAGCGATTTTTTTCATTTCTCAAATAATCTTAACCAATTATTACTAATTAATGTTCATAATTATTATTGGGATTTTAATTAAGACACTGATTTCTTATTTTTAAAAAATGGCACAATATGTGACATATATTATACACCAAAAAAGATAGAGATATTCATATACTGATCACAAAAAATACATTACACAAGAATTAACCTGAAAGACTAATTTAGAAATATACCTTACAAACTTATTAAATGAGATTAACAATTAAAGATATTTCAGGCTATCTTATATTGTCATAATGAATAACATTTAGTTTGTCTCAAAATTTCGTAAACACTTGCAAAAAATTGAAATTGAAACAAAATGTACTCCTCAAAAGAAAAGATCATCATTTTAAGAGGTTTTCTGTCATTGATCTGCAAGCTTTCGGGTCCACCCGACTTCTGATCGAGGACTTCTTGAGAAACTTTTTTGACTTCATCAAACGAGAACTTTTGGGACAAACTGATAATTACAAATCATTTATATAATATATTGATAAATTCTACTTCGATTCCTGTTTAAAATAATTTTTTTAAATATTGACTAATAACTAACTAAATCTTTGAAAATGCAAAATTACATTTATGTCATTAAATAAAGAATATGGATTAGTAAGATATCAACTCAAGAAATCAATCAATAAAGCTAACATCCATATTTTCTATTCTTACCAATTCATGTAAAGTTTTTATTTTTTATTTTGTCATGCTTGTTTTGCAATGCAATTCCACCATATTTTTCTTCATCTGATTTCCACTATGTTAAGAAAGAAACAAACAAATGCTATGTTTATATTTTTACGTAAAGTTCTGTAAACATGAGATGCCTAATTTTGTACAGGACAAGAACTAAATTTCTCTTGATTACATTGAGCTCTTTCTCGTTTTTCATCTCTTCTCTGTTCTTGATATATGACTTAAACTAGATTGTCCTAATGATGATCCAATATATATTTCCTAAAAACAATTGGTATAATCAGGAATTTTACTTAGCTAGTTATTCTAAACGATATTTCTCAATCTTTGCCCCATTATAAATTTTATAATGTTAAGTAAATATCTGCAAATATATTTTACTTATTATATCTATCTTAGTATATTCTATTTAGCAATATTAGTTTAATTATTAACGATAAGGCTACATTCAGATCTGAAGTTTAAAAGTTTATAATATTAAACTGATAAAAATGTATACGACAAAATTGGCAGTAAAATATTCCACAAGCAAAAATCTTTATTATTAATTATTTTTTCATTATTAATTTAAGATTTAATGATTTTTTTAACGAAAAAAAAAATTAGATTATGTTCCTCATATTACAGTTCAATAAAATATCTCGCTTATCTGAGAAAAAAAGAAAAACAGTAGAAGAGTTTTCGATGTGGAATGTTAAAAATACAAACATGTTTATCTGAAAGATTTTCCGAAATTGAATCAAATTTTCGCAATGTTAATGAATCTTGTTAAAGATTTTAAAGATTACATTAATTAGTTTAACTATATTTTTACATTTATAACAATTTTGGATTTTTTAGCTTTACGATTTCTTTGCAATTTCAAAGTATTTTACAATTTAACTTTATACTGTACTTGCTTGAATTTAGCGACCATTATTTCTTTAATACTATTTTTTCCTTCTCTTTTTTTTTTCTCTCACTTATGCTCGCTCTATCTTTTTCTTGTTCTCTCTCTTTCTTCCTCGTGTAATCTCTCTTTCTTTCACTTGTGTTCATCCTTAATGCTCTTGTGCCTTCTTTTGTTCTCATGTCCTCTGTCCATTTATTTGGGCTCTCCTTTAATTTCTACTAGAAGTATTGCCCGGCTTTTCCATGGCGCTGGTGACTGGTAACTAAGGTATTTAAGGAAGTCTATTATAGGAAATCAGTGCCGTACATATGTGAATTCCTATAATTGGTGATCTGAATCATTATGCTATGCAAATTTCATGGGTCTGAATGCTTTGATGCTCACTTTTGTATGCATGTTTATTTGTGATTTTTTTTGTAATTTCAAATATTGAACCCATAGTAGCTATTTCTTAATCTCAAAACCAATTATAAAGTGTTTCTCCAGGTTCAAATAAAACATATACCAAATTTCAAGTGTTTAAATCTAAACTAGCAGAGTAGTTTTGTAGAGACCGTACCAATCAGATCTATCAACTTTGACCCCGTAGCAGCTTAATTTCCGGCTCCAAACAAATTTTAAAGCTTTTCCAGGTTTGAATGCCCTATATATGACAGTTTAAGTCTGTAGATCAAAAATTGAGAAAGTAGTTTGGTAGAGAATACTTGACCTCACACACACACACTCACACACACGCACGCGCTTGTGCTCTTTCTTTCTCTTCTAGTGTCTTCCATGAATTTACTTTTGTTGCCGCTTCAAATGTGTCATATCCTGTTTTTTCTCTCTGTTATGTAATTTCTTGTCTTTTGACCTTTTCCACTCGTTTTTTCTCTCTTCCTGTCGTTGTCTTTATTTCTTTTGGTCTCTGTTTACTAAAAAGAATTATATTATATAACCATATTTATCGATATTTTTTTTTTGGTTTATCAATATTTTTCTCTTTCTGTTATTTTTGTCGGCTTCCCTTCGACTATTCTCTAACAGTAACTTCGTTTTACGTTTCTAGTGTTACCGCATTCTTTTTTAATATTAGTTTTGAAGCGGTACTGCATAAGGGCAAACTTACCATCCCAATGGTGGCCATGAGTTGACTTTGAAGGTTGTGGTGATGGTGATTGCGATGATTTTGGGTGATCGTCTGCTTCTTTGACGCAGAACACTGGGATTTAAAAGTGACATTAACGTTAAACAAAATAAAAAAAAACAGAACCGTTGTTTTTGCAAACTATTTTTCTTTATTTACGGCGCCTTGAAACTTTGCAAGAGAGAAAGAGAGATACACAGAGACAAAGTGGTGTAAGAAGATAGAGGGGAAGAAAGAAAGAAATATGAATAGATGGAATGGGATCGTCCATCCTATATAACATCGGGATAACTTTGAAACTTCCCTGTGGTCTTTCTATCGGTGTACTCGGCCTGGTTGAATTTTACGTTAACATATATATTACCATAAAAGATTCGACATATATTTCAATCAAATATTCATACATTTTCATAACGTTAGCAATTTTTATAAACCCTTTTGTCAGCGAAAAAAATATAATTGCCTTTTTAAAAAGAATTTTGTCTAATTCCATGAGAAATCTTTCCGTAATTTTTTCCAAGCGAAATTTGGTTACATCAATTCTTTATTACAATCTTTATTCACAAATTGTATGATGAAATATTAGCTAGCTTTGGCATAAAGTGCAACCAATTAAAATCTGGCTTTTTCGTTCAGTGCGACAATATTGACTGCAATTAATAATGGTTTTATTAAAGATGGTATTGTTATTATGAAATTCTCTGAAATATGTAATATCTGCACTTGGTATGATTTAAATAGTTAAATGGTAAATAGCTTGATGTTCAGGGGAGTAAAAACATTCGTTTGCCTATTCTTTCCTAAGTGTATGTCACAAAATGAAAAATGTTGACCTGTTGACCCACAAACTATTAACAAATATTATAATTTGACTGATTTTTTATTTAAGAAGTTCTATAATCATTTATAAATTTTACTCATCTAAACTATTCTACCTACACACATCCAATGGACCAAGAAGATATTTTAAAACATTTATTTAATTATCTTTTAATTTGTTCGTCTTCTATTTGACTCTCATTTTATTCTATTTTTCATTCATTTCTTCATTACTTTATTCCTTCCATTAATCTTTTTTAACTTATCCCTAATATTACTTCTTCTTTTTCTCGTCCCTTATCCTTCTATAAAATGTCCCTAATTCTCTTTTGCTTGAAAATGACATTCCTCATCAACTAAACTACAAGCAACTCCCTAAACCATTGTGTGTGCCCCACATCAACCTTACCCCATCAAATCATTTTCTCGTTCCCCCATCCCCGTTTATCGTTATATTTCTTCAACTGTTTCTCAGACTACGGATGATCCCGCACCTGTCCTTAACACAAGCCTGCTTCCTTCTTTCCTTCTGTATCCACCTAAGGTCTCTTCTCCTACCGAGAAGACCTGCTGTTCCCAGCTGCTTTTATCTGCTTCCCTGCTATGTCTCATCAGCTAACTTCTTTCATTATTTAATCTCCGCACGCCTTCCAAGAGGGCCACTTTATCTGTGCCCCTCCTCACAATTTCTGAAACCTTTTTATTTTTGAGTCAAGCATTTGATTCTGCACCTATTTTAATCTCTATTGTCACTCGTTAAGTGCCCGATACTTGTTTAAGAGTATCTATAGAACGTCTACTATTTTTCACAATTAAGTATTATTAACATAAATAGAATCCATATTGCACGTAAATGTATGCATATGGATTTCTACGTCTTACTAGTTTCCCTCTT
This sequence comes from Xipholeptos notoides, assembly GCA_036873565.1. Classification (NCBI taxonomy): domain Eukaryota; kingdom Metazoa; phylum Mollusca; class Cephalopoda; family Idiosepiidae; genus Xipholeptos; species Xipholeptos notoides. The sequence goes on along the minus strand of JAYKTE010445540.1, from coordinate 565 downwards.
TTTATATTGTGTTCAGCTTATACATCTTCCTACAACAATTTCTGTTTCCATGTCTTGGCTAAATACTCTATCATCATCATCATCATTGATTTTCATACATGTCCGTGATGTTAAGCGCTAACAGATTTATCTGAGTTAGGAAAGTCTGGTCGTGAAATCCAGCACATCCTGCTTCTTTCCAGCTAAATATTCTATGTTACTACATCTCTTTGGTCAAAATCAAATTATTATTATTATTAGATATCCCACACCAATTACTGTATGGTGCAACATCATGGGTTTTCAACCTTCTGCTTCTTCTTTGAACGCCCACCATCAACGGAATCTCATTCTGTCAATGTCTGATGGTCATCGCTTAAGCCAGATTATTATTATTATTATTATTATTATTATTATTATTATTATTATCAGTAGTAGTAGTAGTAGTAGTAGTAGTAGTAGTAGTAGTAGTAGTAGTAGTAGTAGTAGTAGTATTTTTCTTTAGAACTTTTGTTGTTCTCTATTTTTATTGCATTTTATTTTTCTCTATATCTTTAATATGGCGGTATAATTTTCATGGTATTAT
>JAYKTE010445430.1:0-10326 GCA_036873565.1 Xipholeptos notoides | reverse complement strand
CATTGTATTTCAAATTTTTAAAACCTTCACCCATTTTTAAAACTTTATTGCATTGTTTGTTTTGTTGTTTTTTTTCTTTCTGTATATTTTAATTATTTCATTGAAATGCAAAAAAAGACAACTCAACTTGGATATTAAGGGATAGATTTCTTTAACAACAGGATAATTCATTTTTTGCCGAGAGTTTACTTTTAAGGTTTTGAAAAAAAATTATTTTTGATCCATTAAAACTAGAAAAAGTTCTTTTAGATTTATCATTAAATGTTGTGATAATACAAAGTTTGAGTCATTGAATACTTCATGGAAAAATTATCATTTTATACTTTTTTTTAATACAGGAGTGGTCTCATAAAAGTGGATGACATTGATATAAATGGTGGTTATTTAGTGTCTTTAATTGAAGACCCTTTTTCTACATCTTTACCCATGTAAGTTAATAAGATTATAGTTTATTGTACTTTTTATGAAGACCTTAAAAAATGAAAAGAATACTAATAGGTACGAGCAGTAGCCATGAAATTAAGCGGAATTTTAAAACAAAAAATTTGGTGTTTTTCATCAGCCTGTATCTCATTTATTTAAATTCATTTTTAGATAAAAAAATATATAGCAATAAAGAGTAAATCTCCCACTTTTGAGTGGTGTTTGATTTTATTTGTGGAATAAAAATTCTATTTTGTTTTTTTTTTCCTGACACCACCATGGTAGGAAAAATGATTTATCATAGTTTTTCAATTAGCATGAGAGTGAAACATGGTCTTTCTCGGTCTTAACTCTGGAAAATATAGCAGTTCTCCATATCGTTTGACTATGAAACACCTTGTAGCTTTCTAATTTAAACAAATATTACATAATTTTTCCACATCACTTAAATTCAATTTGAGGTTTTTAAAATACTCCTTGTTTGATTTCACAAAATAAAACTTAACATTTCATTCACAGATAGCAAAACAATTTTAAGTTGATAAATGAGAAAATGTTCTATTTGGCTTTCACCGATTATGGCAGATAAATTAAAATTAAAATTGATTTAAAGAAAAATATTACTTTTCTATTGCTGAAGTTATTTTGAAATGATTTTTTATTTTCTTATAATGCTTTCAGGCTAAAAGTTATTTTTTTTAATTTGTATTTTTTAGGTATTTAAAACCAGAATATTCTGCGGGATTTACTGTTGAGGTTACTGTCTGTTTTACAACTGATCCAAGTAATTTCTGGTGCCAATTTGCAGATTCTGCCGGGCTGGATTATTTAATGAGCAAGTTGAAGTATTTATTTAAAAATGAGGAAAATAACACAGTCCCTGAATCAGAATTACGGGTTGGTCTACCATGCGTCTCACGATATTCTGAAGATGGTGCTCTTTACCGTGCAGAAGTATTGACACTTGACATGGACTCTTCTTCCGCACAAGTTATGTTTGTTGATTATGGCAACATGGAACAGCTTCTATTTTCTGATCTCAAACCAGCTCTCCCTGAGCTACTTATTTTGCCAAAACAGGCATTCCACTGTTGTTTAAGTGGTGCTGTTCCTGTTGTTGGAGAAGAATGGACAGACAGTATGTGTTCTGGTTTTGAAGAGATCGTAACAGAAAAAATTTTCCAATTATCAGTTTTAGTGTCAGAAGAAGCTGATAAATATGTGGTTAGTATGAAAGATAAGAATGGAAAATGCTTACTTGAAATGCTTACAAAATGTGGAATTTCCAAGAATCCTTCCAGTTGTGTAGAAGATCAGACCAATTCTCCAAATTATAGCAGCGCTGTAGAACTTTCTATTTCAGATAAGGATTTGATAGATTCAGATCAAATGTCTGAAAGTGAAGAATACAAAGATATCAGTCAGGCAAGTGAGGACTTTGGTTCTGAAGAATTTCACGATGCCTTGCATGAAAATGATCCTTTAAAACAACCAGATCAAAATTCTTACTTGAAAAGGGAATTATCTCCTGAAATGCATATTGAATCTAGATCTGTAGTACAATCAAACACAATAGACAGTGGATTAGTTGATGACTTTAGCCCAAGTCCTGAAAATTCACTCATAAAGGAAGGCAGTGATGTAGAAGATGAGAACCTTGACTATGATAGCAACAGCACTATTTTAGATGAAAAAAAAGATATGAGCAAAAGGAAATTAGAAGAAAGTTTAAATTTATCTGTAACTAATCCAGACCCTGTGGCTGCTCTCTCAGAAGAAACATCTTTACAACTTATTGAATGGAAAGATGTGCATAAGGATATTAACACAGAATTAGAAACCACCTGTTTGTCCCAAAATGCAAAGATTGAAAACTTGGATGAGTCCCATTCTTTTGACTTAGATTCTACATTTGGTGATAGCGAAAATGAATTTTCCCCATTTTCAGATTGGCCCCTGGATACAGATTTGCATTTGAAAGCTTCTATGCTTCATTGTATTAGCCCAGAACATTTTTATTTGAGATTGTATCTAATGGCTGAAGACATGGTTAAGTTGATGAATGCAATTGAAAATTGTGTGCCAACATTAGAACCAGTTCAAGAAGAGGATTTCTTACCAGGTTCAGCCTGTTTAGCTAAATGTAGTGGAGAAGCAGAGATCTGGCAGAGAGGGATCATCCAGGATAAAGAAAAGGATTCTATTAAGGTAGGTTTGGCAATTTAAAAAAAAATTTGCAATGTACTTAATTGACACCAAATTAACTTTTTTATATGTAACATTAACAAATGTGGACTTTAACAACAATAAAAGTGAAAGAATTCAATTTGACTTGAGATCATGTGCTAAAAACTATAATCAAACATGATGCTTCAGTTTTCACATTGGCTAGAACATTTTATCTGTTGCTCTCAAGGCTTTCTTCTTTATTATATTTCATGTCACCTAAAATATTTATTTTCACTCTGTAAAATATAGTATTTAATTGCTTTTAATTTCTTTTATGATTTCAAATATTTCATGAAATAGACCTACTAATATTTAACTTTTATCTTTAAGAATTGAATTCTTTTTGATTCACAATCCTTTAAGCCATTTTTTTGGTTAATATTTGTTTCAGCTTGAAATATTAAGGTTGGTATTTTCTAAAGAACCCCCCCCCCCAAAAAAAAAACAAACCCATTAACATTTGTTTTCTCAATTTCCAATTAAATAGGTACCGGCAGCAAAAGTTTTAAAAACAAAACAATCAAATTTATTCATAGTTATCTAAAAGTACACATAAATACAAGAAAAACAAAAATGAAAATATCTTTAGTTTTCAAGGTATGATTTTTTTTTAGCACCCAAAAATTTATCACAAATATTTTTACATCGCAATGTGGCAATTTTGAAATAAATACGGGTGGGTTTAAAGTTTGTAAAACATTTTTCTCTTATAATTTTTTGTTTATTTGAAAAAGCATAAGATTTCACATTAGATATGAAAAAAATTGGAAACATTTACGTATATAAAAAAAACAATTATGAAATGGTACAATTCACATACACCCTTGTAATTTTTTTCTTTTCGTCTTATTTCAAATTTTCATAGAATTATTATCGATTGGACACTAATCTACCAAATTATCCCAAAAATTTTCAACAAAAAAAAGAAGATTTTTGAAGTGTGCCCGGTTTTACATACGGTGCTTAAATCAATCCCTCGTATTAAAATCACAAAAACAAATCTTTTCCAAAAGTAAGAAAAGAAGTATATTTGTTAACATTTTGCTGTAAGTATTCAATTAAAAGACATAATTCTCTTCAAAAGTTCATTTCCCACCAACTTTCATACATGTTTTACAAGTTTTAAATAAGGAAATAATTATATTTCATTAACTTCAAACGAATTTTGGAAAAAAATACAACCCAGACCTACCTATCCCAAACCTACAGGCATTAATTAAATATAAACCCTTAAAAAATATAAGGGCAATAACTCGAAAAACTGAAGACCACTAAAAATCTTTAAATAATTATTTTTTTCCAATTATTTTATTTTTTTTTAAAATCTGGTAGATTTAATCTAGTAATCTAAATATTAAGTATAAGTTAAGTATCAAAAAAGTAAGAAACATACAGAGACTATGTATTTGTTTACAAGTTACGAAACAAATTAAGTCTTGTACTGATCATATTTCTGAATATTTGAAATATTAAAAGAAGGAAATTACTCTTAAAGTAATTGAAACTTACCAAAAGGGTAGCTATTGAAAAGTTTCAATTACTTTAAGAGTAATTTCCTTCTTTGAATATTTCAAATATTCAGAATCAAATCAGTACATGACTATTTTTACAAATTAATGTTCAGAAATGAATTTACACACATTTCTTTTAATATATTTATGGCAATTCTTATACCAAAATAAAAAACATTCTTTGCTTAATTTTAGTTTTTTTTCTCCGTTGTATGGCGTAAATGCGCAAGACTTAAAAAGTATATCTTTCTTGAAAACGTAAACACGTTTTCGCATTCCACGTCAAAATCTTTCCTGCAATGGTGGTGTCAGTAAAAAATATTGTTAAATTAGAATTTTTATTTTAAAAATAAAAAAACAAACATCACTCGAAAGAGGGAGGTTTATTCTTTATTGCTATGTATTTTTTTTTATCTTAAAGCGAATTTAAACTAATGAGATACGAGGTGGTCAAAAATGCAAAAATTCAGTCATTTTTTAGATTTTCACTAAAATTTCTGACTGCTGCCGGTACCTAAAATAAATGATCTTTATAACTTATTTCCAATTATTTTTTGAGGTTCTGAAATAAGATTATCAAAAAGCAATAATTTACATTTTGTTTCTAGGTCTTCTTTGTAGACACTGGGAAGGAAGAAAATATTTCCAAAACTTTTGTGCGAAGATGTCCATTATCTCTTTTAAGCCAGCCTGTACTTGCTGTGTCTTGCTTTTTGGCAGATGTTCAACCATTAAATGGAACTTGGACAACTGATGCTTGTGATCTCTTCAAGGGTAAAAACTCTTTTAAGATTTCCACCTTCACATTTTTATTAGAATTTGTCTTACCTTTACTGAAATACATTAAAAATTAATTTTAATTTTTATGATTATTTCTGCTTAAAAATAATTGACTTAAAGAGAAAGAGCTCTTGTGTATTATAATGACTATAAATTTATCAAATATACAGATGATTATTGTGGTCTGCATATTGATATACTTTTTTTTTTCATTTCCCAATCATCATCGATTGTGTTTCAAAATCAGTGTACCAGATCTTTGCAAAAAATGTATACCTACATTCTGTTTCAATATTTTATGAACTGCAAATTTTGATTTTTATCAAATATATTTTGGTGTATGTTGGCATATCATCCTTTAATTTCTTTTTTCAATCAAATCCCATCGATCACACAACTTACTGATTCACTTCATCATTAACTTTCATTGCAAATGGATCCTCCATTTTCTGAGAACTATAGAAAAGGGCAGAAAGTTGGCATGTTGCCATCAAATCTTATTTCATATGCCAAATTACCAGATTATTCAGAAAAACTCTAGAAATAACTATTACCAACTGATTTACTGGAAGTTGCTTTGACTAAATCTCTGAGGGGGAGAAAATTGATACTTTACTGTAGTTCAATTTCTTATATCTACAGCAGTTTTTTTTTTTAATTCACAATCTCATCTGAAAACTATTCCACTGATTTTTCTATTGAAGAACCACCTCATTTCAATTTTTTACTTACATGATCAGAAGGAAAAATTCTAATTGGCTTTGAGCCAGAACAATAGTTGCTTAGGAATCAAAATTACAATGTAATTCATTTAAAAGATAAATGGAGGTTACTTTTATAAGAAAAAATCTTGAAATTTAAAAAAATACAGTGCAAAGCAGCCCCTAGCAACCAAGCAAGGCTAGGCAATATTGCTAGTATGTAATATATAAAGTACAAGAAATCCATAGAAACTAACAATTAATAAAACTCCATTTTATATTATTATAGACTCAATCTTTATAAATATTGATTGATTCTGAGTATCAAAATTATTAGTTTGAATTAAGAAATTTAAAATAATATATTTTAAAATTAGACCAGAGATAATTGCCTCAAAGTTAGGTTGAACTGTCTCAAATCCTCCCCACTTTTTTTGTTTAAATATTTCTTTTCAATTTCTTTCAGAATTAACTAACAATGTAGCATTGGAATTAAAAGCTGAATCAAAATCTGGTAGCCAGCATGGTGTTTATTTGTATAAAGAGAGTGATGATGAAGCCATCAATGACTGTCTTGTTGATCTAGGTTTTGCATCTGCTGAGACTGATTCCAAACTGAAAGTTAACAGAGAGCTAAAACGTAATCTGCTGAATCCTCATCATGTCAAACATATGGGTAGGTGTTGGGTGGAGAAGAAAAACATAACCACATCTCACGCACTTGGGATCACCATACATATTGATTTTGAAATATTTTAAAATTTTACTTTTTGCATGTTTGTTTCTAAGATGGCAATTGGGGATGGCAGTTTCTTTTAATTCTAATGTTAATTGTTCATTACAATTTTACTGCACTTGGTATTTGCAAAATTCTTAACTGATTAACATTTTAATCAATAGTCTTGGATATTAATATGGTATACTATATTAAATCAAAAATTGTCTATACTTAATTAATGTTTTTAATGTTAAGGCAATCATTTATGATCTTTTAATCTTTTTAACTTACATATTCAGGGTTTTACCTAAAGGTAAACACCATCATGAGTACATTACAGTATATATTTATACAAATAAAGCCATACTTTAAATACTTTTTATTCCTTAACTTCTATGAATGTTAAATGAAAAATATTCTTAGAGTATTCATTATATAAGGGATGGGATTATATTTGATTAGCAAGTTGATGTTGTTTTCATTGTGCTTGCATGAATCTTAAATTTTTGTGATTTTATGATTTTGTTGTTCTTTTTAGTTTTTTGTGTAATTATTTTTGTTTTCCCCTCAGTTCTGTTTGATGCATGTTACGATTACTTCTGCTTCTTTAATGACAGGGACTACTGCAGGACAACAAATAACTGTCCAACAAACATTCTAGAATTATTTTCTAATTTCTACATGGTGTGAGCTTGCAGATTAGAATTCCTCCTTTAGTATTGTTTGTAAAATGTTTTTTTTTAGCAGCTGAGGCTTGTTTTTAAAAAATACAAAAGTTCTAAACTATTTAAAGACAAAATAGAATGAAACTCTCCAAGTTAGCTTGAATGTCTTAAATGTTAAAAAAAAGTGACTCCAGATTGCTGTAAAAAAAAAAATGATCCAAAATAATGTCTATATTTATCCTAAAATAAACAATAGAGAAATTATACTTCAAACAAAAAAAAAAAGGTCAAAGGGGGTTTTGAATCATTATAATAGAAAAAGTCTCAATATTTGCGGTATTTATTCATTATGGAAAATTTCCAAATTTAGTTAACAATACATTTGCTGATGCACTAACATGGACACATCATCAGTATTGATTTCTAAAATCACCGGGTGTTTCCGGTCTTTCAACAAGCGACCCAAGATGGTTGATATGCCGTTAAACAAATCAATCAATCAATCTTTCAACAAGCACCCTCTTTCATGCAACTCAAATGAGGATTACAAGGCCCCTGCCTGTGTCCAAGTGGCATGCCACTACACCCACGGCTCTTCCCTCTTCAACCAATGTCATCTGAAGGCTTTTTCTGCAGCCTCTGTTACCTATGGCTCTTCTTCAGTTTGTACCTGCTATGCCGAGTGTGCCATAAGCTTTGCTTAGGGAGTGGCTGGCAGATCCTTGACTGGCCACCTCCACTGGCATGCTCCTGGTATTTCTCTCCTTTTCTTTCTTGTGCTTCCTCAATCCTCTCCTCCCAACCATCAACTCAGCACGACAAGTTGCCTTGTGAAACCAAGTTGATGTCAGGTCTCAATTTGGACTGGGTGATGTGTAGTGGAATTTTCAGCTGCCTTTCTATGTCTACTGTCATCATCCAGTCTCTGGTCGTGATACTTATAAATTTGTGTTGAGTCTTTAGGACCCACAAATGGGGATTTAGATGAAGCTTAATAAATATTTGTGTAAATATGTGAGAATACCAAATTAGTTCTAAGTAAATTATATAAGTTTTTTTAATGTTTTTTGGGGGTGCGAGGGGAGTAAAGACACATATGTATCAGGAGCTTTGATTGTGTTGCACTGCTGCTTTTTATGTATATTTGACATTATTTTGTCTTACCTCCAACCTTTCTTACTTGTGATGCCTCTTGGTTCAACCACAAGTGCTACTTGATTTAATGATCTGAATGTTCTCATATTAAATTTACAACTATGCATGTTTATTAAAACTTAAAGAAAAAAAGAATGGTCATCTCTAAGCTTTTATAATTATTGTTTGGGAGAAAATTTGAGTAATTCAAGTTAATATTGTAGTTTGCAGGTATCACCAAAAATATTTAACCATGCTGATAAATCTATCAATTTGATGAAAAGAATACTGCCTAAAAAATTTTTCTTTCATAGAATGATGTATCTAAGAAAAATAATTTTGTTTAAATACTGATTCAAAATAATTACTCTTTTATCTTAAAAAGCAAAAAAAAAACGAATGAAAGATATAAAAAAAAGTACATTAAAACAACAAACATACCACCATAAACAATCAAAATACCAAATGTAATAACAAGCCTAGAGAAATTAAAAACCTATCCCATCCCCTACATTGAAATACTTATTCAAATTAAAGGGGAACACCAAAACTACATTGAAATATGCACTGTTGGATCGAAAGATGAAGAACTGCCAGTGTAGCAATAATAAATTGAACCACAAATAAAAAAAAAAACAAAAAACTGCTAAACTAAGCATCAGTATATACCGCAGAGGCCATAGTCATAGAAATAGCAATAGAAATCACTTAAAAATAAAAAAATAAAAATTAGAGAATCTCATACTGAAACTACATACCACAAACCAAAACATTGTCTTCTGCTGGATTCCTAGTCACATGGGAATCAAAGAAAGAAACAAAGTGGTTTAAGCAGGAAGATCCTCACTAAAAATGAAAATAGATAAAAGTATCAAAGTAGCACACTGAAATGACCATTATATTATAAATAAATACATAAAAGAAAAGTGGCAGGAAACCTGGGAAAACAAAACAGAAAATTATTTAAAAAAAAAACCCCGAAATTGGAAATTAGAAATAGGAAATACCCATAGAAAACAGGTAATCATGACCAGATTACACATAAGTCATACATACATAACACATCCCCATTTATCAAAAGGAGCAGACCTACCAAATTGCGATTGTTTAAACCCAATCACAATTAAACACCTAATGATTATGCAAATCCTTTAGCAAAATAAGAGAAAATACTTTAACAAAACAGACCTGAAAAAGATCTACAATGCAACAAACACAGATAAAATATACCAATTCCTCATAAAAAAATAATTTCTTCCAAAAAATATTAAAATTTACACATTATAATAAAAATCCCAAACAAATTTTTGGCATAAAATAACCCATCAGGAGTTGACATGCCGCTACACCCAAATAACCCGACAATAACCTAACAAGTTTATTACAGTTAACAATTTACTTAAATTATTTTACAATATGAAAAACTTAACTCTATTTTCATTATGCTTTATGTATTTGGTGTGTTGCTTTAAGATTTCCTGTAGTGGATACCATTGTGCTTTACCACCATTTTTTTGTTTTGTTTTATTACTATTGACTTTTTTTTTCTTGAATATTGTTTTCTCTGTACCATCCTATTTTAAAAATTAAATATTTTTATGCTAAGTTTTAATTTTTAATGTAAATTTTTATCTTTTATTTGCCCTACTTATCTTCCTGCTACTTAGAAAACATCCTGGGAATGACTTGTAATTTAAGCATAGATTATCTTCTAATTGCTAGAGATAGGTACACAGTTTATCAAAATAGGCATACAGTTTATCAAGATAGGCATAGGTACCAGTGTGTCCTAGGAGGATTGACAAGGAAGCAGAAGATGTCAGTAACACTAGAATGGCACAGGACTGTTGTCTTGGAAAAAAAAAATTCCAGTTCTGCTCTTTTAACGTAAATTTACGGAACGTGTTACCTTTCTTTATTCCAGAGCTGTCTTTCCATGACATCTCCTGCTGCCGTGAGAGCTGCTATGATGATGGTAATTACGATTCCTTTACGTCCAGAGCTTTAATCCTCAAATCAACCATATCACTGCTAGCTGCCTCCTTCTGATGCATATTTTTTATCTTTTATATTCTTGTGCTATCTTTTCTCATTTCTTTTTTTTTTTTTCTCTCTCCCTCTCTAAAATTGCTGCTGCTTAAAACTTTTTTTTCTCAAATGAAAAA
>JAYKTE010445319.1:0-10327 GCA_036873565.1 Xipholeptos notoides | reverse complement strand
TTGGTTTATGCTGCCCCATGTAGGTTTCCAAAATATGATACAGTCATCTAGATATCTTTTCCATGATCTAATGAATTTTGTTTGTATGTTGGCGCCATATTTTTGTTCTATTTTGTTGTGTGTGTGTATGTGTGTGTGTGTGTGTGTGTATGTGTGTGTGGGAATGTTGGTTTGTTTGTTTGTGTCTTGTAGAAGATTAACCATGTTAGGTCATTTAATGCTGAGAACAATAATTATTAAAAGATGTTTATCAATAGCTGAAGGGAATCTGGGAATTCATACATTTCCCACGGGTATTTGTCTAAATGTGCACGCAAACGGAACGACTGGGATTTGAACTAGCGTACTACGATTCCGAGGTCTAGTGTGTGTGCGTATGTAAGTGTGTGTGTATGTGCATGTATATATATATATGTATGTATATATATATATATGTTTGTGTGTATATATATATATGAAAGGAACCCTGATATAACACACTTGTGCATAATCAAGCAAAACAAATCTCATTTAATTTTTTTATAAAATGAAATATGGTTCCTGCAATTTAAAAATTCACAGATGATTATAGAATTTAAAAAAACGAAAACAGGTAAATGAGAATGTAGAAAGTTGAAGAAATATATAGAATGTAAATTATGACAAGGAAAACAAAATATAAAAGCAAAATAATGTGCTGAAATGAGATTTAAAAAGATTAAAATTTTGTCGCCATTTTAAAGGTTGCAAACTTCTGACTTGTCATGCGCAGTGTTGTATGAAATATAGTCCCGGTTCCTGGTGGTGGTAAGTGGATAACTATTAAATTTTTCTTTGTCAAGAACTGAACCGTCTTTTCAACTAGAATCCCAAAGGACTCGTTCTTTGGTCTGAAATATGTCATTTTTTTTCTTCTTCTTTTTCCTTTTCGTTTCCTTCACGAGCGATTGATAATTCTGTCTTAAATCAAGTGAGAAAATGTATCCCTTTTTTATTTTAGTATTTATTTTTCCCGCTTTATATTTCTTTGTGATTGGAACTTCTTTTCTTCACGTTTTCAATTGAATGATTACTTATGCTACTCTACTCTCCAATGATATTAATCTCTTAGGGGCGTTTCTTTCGTTTGTCTTGTTTTTATCCTCGCTTCGTTTTCCGTTTTCTTTTATTATTCGATTGCTATATAGAATTTTATTTCTTTTGAATTAATTTCAAAACTTTTACTATCTATCGTGTTTAATCATTTTTCGTATTGTTATTTTTTTTATTCCTTATCTTTGTTTTCTAACACTGTCCTGTCAACTGTTCTTATATATTTTTTGCTTTATCTCAGCTGATATTTCATTATATATCTTGATATTTTCTTGTTTTATTTCCTACTAGAAGAATTGCCCGGCTTTGCTTAAAAATAATTTCAAATAAATTATTTCACCATCATTTTCACTATTTGTTGAAATAATTTAAATGCTAAAACAATTTAGATTCAAATGCCATCTTTTTATCTGATATACTTCTGCAAGATACTGGTTGTCCATGTCTGTTGACAACCACTATATGGTAAATTATTAAAATTGAAAAAAGTATATCTAAATCGATATTTTTCCAGCCAAAAACAAATATTAAAGTTTTCTCCAGATCTGAATATTCTTATGTCAAATTCCAAGATTGTAGACGAAGAATGGTCAGAGGAGTTTGGTAGATAAAAATTGCTCTCACACACATATTTTTCACTTTTATTGATATATAAATTCTTTCATTTTAATGAATTAATTTCTTATTTGATGGACTCATCTAAATAGATTAATTTATTCATTGTTGCTTAATTCTTTAAACGAAATTATCCATATATAAACCTTTTTTTTCTCAAGAATATTTTGATAATTTAACTATGTAATTTGTGGGCCCAAAGATCTTTATCATTCGAGATCTTTCATTCTGAGACTTACACTTAGAGTGGAAGAACAAGAATAGACAAACGAATACCAATAATACCATCATACTATTTTTCTCCAAACCCAGATTCAGTACATTTGTTAGGATATTATTTTTACAACACAATCTTTAATAAAAAACATCATTGATGCAGTAAACATTTTTGAAGGGAATAAAATATTAAATTTACAGATGTTTGTACAAAGCTAGCTAAAATTTTAGCATCCAATAGTAGATAAAGATTGAAATAAATAATTGGTTAATGCAAGTGAATTTTGTTTTGAAAATTACGAAAAACTTCTTTTGCTTTTTCATAAAACTCCCCCACCCCCTATTGGCATAGCAACTGTTATTTTGCCGCCCGGATTTGTCGTAAAGTTCCCCATTACACCGGCCGTTGATAATCTGTTAAGCTTCAAAATTCCAAAAAGCCATCAGAATATTTATTTTCATGGAGCTACAATCAAGGATCTTATTTTAGGTTTTCATCTTATTACAGTAATATTATACATAAACAGCCGTCGTCAAAAAAAGCCAAAGATTTTTCAGAAAAAAACTTAAAATTCAAATTAATAAGAAATACGTAAACAAGTAAATCAAGACTGGATACGCAAAAAAAGGAAACTAAAAAAAAAAAAAAAAACGTATGCATAATTCAAATGATAAAAAATCTTAAAAAGTAGTTTGGTATAAAATTTCAGATTTTTTTCTTAGCTTTTTATGATTTCTAATTTATTCTATTTTCCATTCTTACCCACTCAAAATACCGCCCCTTCCTGACGCATGCCGCCCGTGGCGGACCGCATGCTTCATGACCCCCGTTTCTACACCACTGAATCTCCCACCAAATAATTTTACTGGTCACTAAATGTGATTTTTCCCGGAGACAAGACAATCTATTAGACATTGACTTAATTCAGTTCTATAGAGTTCTTAATATATAATCCAGCCACTTGCGTTCTAGTATTGGATGAGTCTATAGAGGTGGGCGAGGCTTCGAACAACAGCACTCCGTGTGGTTGTGTACACCATTGTTTCCAGACTGCCGCATCGCAGCGTCCTCTGGCTCTTATATCGAAAGGGAAGATAACCCCATTGAACTTCTGGCTGAGTCCAAAGGGATGTAACCGGCTTCTCAACGTTTTCATTTCTTAATTTAGGCTTGCTATCTATGGCATATCAACACTTTCAATTATCTTCAAAAATTTAAATTGTTTAGGGGATCTATTATTGTGTAAGTTTGAAAATACATTAACTAAAAAATATATTATTGGCAATTACAACGGACTGCTAGTTTTTTTTTTATATCAGTAAAATAATGTAATACAGAAAAGACTTCAGTTAGAGGTTACTGTTTTTGTAAAATAGGCATATTTCATAAATAATAATACTGATTTTTTTAAATATTTTAAGTCGATTTTTCTTGTTTTCTAACAAGAAACTTAGTTGCAGGTTCCAGTGTGTCTTAATATAATTTCCAAGTTTTCTTCCAAACGTTTTCGGTTATCCTTGACCATCCTCAAGGATTGGCATTCTTTGTCAGTTACATTCAAATTTTTATTGTATTTTGAATTGATGTGTTTTTACATTCTGCCTATTTTTAATGCGTTTAAAATTTTGAAATGTTTTAATTTGATATGTTAACATCTGTCTAAATTATTGGAACACACTAATGTGATAAATATATTAATTTCTGTCCAAGTTATTGGAACACTCTATATATGTATATAATATATTGTTAATGTGATAAGTATGTTAACTTTTATCCAATTTATTGGAATACACTATATTATTCATCGCCATTACATTTTCATTTATTTAACATTTGCTCTTAACAAAAACCTCCTAAACTTCCCTTTTGATTTTTCTTATATGATTTTATATTTTCCTTTTCCATTGAATTTTTATCTCCTCCTGTCACTCAGTCTTTAAATAATTTTATCATTGGTATTTTTCCTGACTTTCTTTCTTTCTTCCAATTTGACTCATTACAGTTTTCTTCTTTTCGGTCTTTTTTTTTCGGTTCAGTTAAAAGAGGAAAAATATCAGAAAAATATTCTAAACAGTTTAAATTTTTTTTCTTTTTGCTCTATAGTCCTAACGGTACATTTGGTAAAAGTTAAGGAAAACAAAAGTGAAAACAAAAATCAAGAATTAGATTATAAAACAAAAAAAATAAAAAAAAACACTACTCTCGTAAATCTTAAGTCGCTGAAAAGAGCGATGCCATTTTTCACCAATCACAAAGAATTTTTAATGGCTTGTAAGAATCGATGGCTGCTTAAATGGCCCAAAGGAATTTTGTGGAAATTTGACAGCTATTATGGCAGGCTCCAAAGTAATTAAAACACTCTGTTTCTTGATTTTTTTTTATGTCTTAACTAACAAATAAAATTGGCCTCTTTTACCAAATCAGATTTCGGATTCTCACCTTAGATCACCGACTGGAAAAATGTTTTTTTCTTTGCCAAGTGAGTCGTGTTTAAATTTTCATAAGATTCATTTTCTGTTTTCTCGAGAAATCTTGTGTGTAAAAATGTCCAAGTTGTTATTGAAAAAATATCTTATATTATGTTCAATGAATGAGACTCTCTCCACTGTATTCATTATTTCTTTAAAACAATCTGTCTGATTAATTTCATTATTTCAGTTCTCACACATATCGTCGACTTGGGACAGTGGATAGGCAGTCGGACTTTGGAATCGTAGTGCGCGAGTTCGAATCAAATCCTTCTGTTTGCGTTCACATTTGAAGTAATACCCGTTGGAAAAGTTTAAATCCCTACATTCCCTCCAGCTATAGGTTAAATAGCGCATATTGTGTTATTAAAAAGCTATGTTTACGAAAACTATTGTTTCGTCATTAAATGACCTAAAATGGTCGATATGCCGTAAAATAAAACGGACATATCACACGCAGTACTCGCATGCTGTTCGTGACCGGCGGTTTTCACTTGAGTCAGAGCGACGACAAGTCTCCTCATAACACTCCAGCAGAATCCGTTCCATTCCAGTCAGAATTATCAGTTACTATACAGTTGTGGACCAGCAAGCACCTGGGGCTCGTGATTAGTTTACAACTGTATAGTAGCAAACAACTAAACTGGTGGTAGAAAAATATACACTCTTTTATTTTCGGCTTCGTACAATGCTGGCAGTTAAAAAAGTATTTTTCGTGGTTGAATCTCTTTTTCGCCAAAAACATTCTCTCTCCAATCGGGAACCTCAAGCGAGACGCCTCAGCGGAAATCTCCGGCCACATATCTCCGGCACCAATCTGCTCTTTTCAAGTCTCCCTTAACATATATACATTTGATGGAGAGGACAGATACGCCCCGAAATCTGAGGGCAGGCGTTTTGTTTTTTGTCTGTGTCAAACGCGGAAAAATAGCCTTTCTTCTAAGCTCCGCCTTCAAAGGAGAAAAGTTAAAGTAATGAAATTCAATTCTAGCTTGTTCTAATGATAATCCCTCAAAAAAAAAGATTAAAGGGAAAAATTAGTTTATCATATTAATCATCAGGCAAATCCGGGTATAGTTTTGAACAGGCGCATAAGTGGATTGACCCGACCAGGCTCAACCAGATGAAACTCTACCCCGCCGTCTACCCTCTGGGCCATACCTCGACGTTTTGACGGTTAATGCCTTTTTTTCTTAATTTGATTTCAATTACATTTAAGGCGCGTCCCAATCTTGACCGGTCAGAAGATCTGGTCATGAAGTCATTGAAACTGCTTATAATGTGTCTTTAACCATAAGTCCAATGATCCAAAACTGAGGCGACTCTATCACAGATATACATATTCTTATTTCTTATTTAGATAATTCAAAAGTTGAAATAATTCTATAGAATTTTAAATCATGTATACTGATAGATGTAACTATTTAATCCAGCACCCGGACAGCGCCAGGTAAATCTGCTAGTTAAACATAAAATTAAATAAAATAGTTACAAATAATGTCTTGGGTTTTTCTTGCCATTTTTGCTTTGTGCTTCTTTACTGACGTTTCTGGCCAACAGAAATAGATTTAGTTGACTACTAGACAAAGAACAAACATCCATATGTGTGGAAGAAAAGTCCCACTTACAGTATATAACACAACTTCCAAGAGCTGCAAAAATCCCTAGGCTTATTTCACAAGTAATTAAGCTTATATTTTTGGATTTTTTTTTCTTAATCTTTTCTCTTTCAATGTATCACTTTTGTTGTTTCATCAGGTTTCGCCTAACTAATACTCTGGCCTTCTTCTTCGTTGCAATCCTACCAAAGAAGGTCAGGGAATTAGTTGGCCAAAACGTTGTGAGACAACAACTTTGGAGGGCAGTAATTACTGCAGCTAGAGTTCCATGACTCAAGATCCTATCCGGACACGTTTAATTGCCTGAAGAAGACCATAGGATTATTTGATCGAAATGTGGTGAAACAAATATGTAATTATGAGAACAAAAGTCTACAAAAACTAATACACATATTATGAAACCTCATCTCAAAGGATTCCAATAAATAGACAATTATATCACTTATATCAGTCATTAGTTTTATTTCCAGTGTTCTAGTATTTAATTAAAGATCCTGACTATAACTGCTGCAGCAGTCCGCTTAATAAACCTTCATAATCCTTTAACTTGCAAATTATTTTCCAAATTTATCAATAGTTTTCGTAATGTCAAGAGTGTTCAGGTGATAGCAAGTAAATAATAATGTTCTTCAAACTGTTCTCTTGAACACTACATTCTTAGACTTTTATCTTTTATATAACTCAGATAAATAGATAGATAGATAGATAGATAGATAGATAAAAGGATGGATAAGAATGTGGATAGATAGATAACAATTGGGTTGATGGATAAAAAATAGGTAGTTTGATTGGTGGAAGGGTGGGTAAAAGGGTTGATGGATGGATAAAAAGATGGATGGATAGACGTATGTATGGATAGATGATTGAATGGATGGGTGGATAAAAATATGAATGGATAGATAGATTGATAGATTAATAAGAACTAGCAGAACCCACGGAAATTCTACAGTAGTTGAAATTTTTTTAAACACACAATGAAATAAAACAAATATCAAATGATTTCTGTAAAAAGAGAGCGAATATTAAAGGAAAAGGATTTTTTAAATTTAAAAACTTACTGTATCCTCTTAACTACAGTTTTTTTTTTTCAAATTATAAAATAAAATAAAAAACTTGAAACGGTAAACAGCCATTTTTCTTAATTTTTTGCACAAGAAATGGTTTTAATAGTTTTACCTGATAAGAAGTCAATATAAAGAGATATTATTTGTTCCTCTCTAATTACTGTATGTGATGATGATAGTTATTTGTGACACCGGACCAGCTGATAAATATTTAGATAAACTTAGATATATAGATAAATAGATAGATAGATAGATAGTTACATAGATACATATATACATACATATATACATAGATGAATGTGGTAAATCAATGCCATTGAGATTTCATTGTAATAAACACTTCATTGTCATCGATAACAATCGGAAATTACATTTGAAATACTGAAAATAATCCGCCTGAACGAGGAAAAAGCCAAAGAGTTTATTATTTTTGAAACTATGAATGCAGTAACAGTATTCCTTTTTTTGCCTTGACCTTACACAACCTACCTCTGAGAAATCTAACTTTAAGTAAATCAGTAAGCCTTTGCGTGTGGAGAAAGTTTTCGATTTTTACTTTTCTTTCCAAGAGGTATTGACTCACGAACCCTGCGTCAGTTGTCGTTTCTAGCGTCACAAAAGGCGTGACTCTTTGTCACTGTCTCTATCACGTTCTCTTGATCAAAACTAACAAACACACTTTATAAAGTCCGAAAACCTTATTTTGACTTTAGATTCTTGTTAATACTTTACTGTCAGGATTTTATGGTTTTATATTTTTCTGTACTTGCATTTAAACATTTTTTTAAGTATTGTTTCAAGTCTTTGCCCAATGCCTTGCTTATATTTATTTCTTCTCTTTTTCTTTCGTTGCTTCTTCCTTTAATTCTTCATTTTTTCTTTTTTATTGTACTAGAAGATTTACTCGGCGTTGTCAGGTGCTAAATTAAACAGTTACATCTGTAAATATCTTAAATTAAATAAAAATTCAAGTTCAAAATTCCAAATTTGTATTTGATCGTTTGGCTAAAGACTTCTGTCAAATACTGGTTGTCAGGGTCTGTTGACAATTACGAAAAATCCAATTATGAAAATTGAAAAGAGATACCTAAATTCCGACTAAAACACCGATTTGAAAGTTTGCTCAGAGTCTGAATATTCATTGTGTCAATTTTGAAGACGGTAGACAATGAATTGAAAGAGGTGTTTAGTAGACAAAACTCGCCCTCAAAAACGCATTTTTCACTTTTATAGAATATAGATTTATTTTTATTTTTTTGACTTGTTTTTATTTTTTTTCAGGCTTTAATCTGCCTTTATTTTTTTGGTCTAAGTGAAAAATTATTAAGATATCAATATTTAAACAAAAATTCTAATCATCAAAAGTTTTATAAAATAAATAAATTAAAATGTAAGAACATACATTAATGTGCCGATTCTAGTGAAGAATAAATTGCATGGTTTTTATTTATGTAGCATACAAAAGTACCGCCTTGCCTTGCTGGGGCTTGCTTTGATGTTCATTTTGTGCATGTTTGAACCCTTATCAGCAATTTTTGTAGCTCAAAACCAAATCAAATTTGTTCTACTGGTTGAAATACCTCATACATTAAATTTTATCTCTCTATACCGAAATTAGTAAAGAAGTTAAGTCCTTCCCTTAACCAGACAGAAAAAAAAAAATATATATATATATATGCTCGCGATATTTCCCGGGTTCGTTTAGGATTTGCTTTAATGCCTCCTTTGTGCTTATTTTGATCTATGGTTTTGTAATTCAAATTTTTTCTTTCTAAGAAAACTGCTAATTTTTTGAAAGCCGAAAATCATTTTAGTAAATTCAGTTTTATTGACACCCCAATGACAACCAAGCCCCCACACAGACCTGCAACGATCCATTTTTTTTAATGTTTAACCCTTATTAAATTTCAAGTTTCTATTTGTGTTGTATACTAGCTATACTTGCTGAGGGTTGTTTGGTGCTTCATGCAAGTTTGATTCCTTAGCAGCTGTTAGCAACTAAAAAGCCAAATCCCATTTGTCCCACAGACTGAATATTCCATTTAACAATCTTCAAGTCTCTAGAACCAAATTTGGCCCAGTAGTTTGGTACAGACCTTTAGTAAGAAAAATATACACTCAGAAACGAATATATATTAATATAAAAGATTTAAAAAATCTAGGAATTCCACTTATGACAGTGGATAGGCAGCTGGACTTCGGAATCGTAACACGCGAGTTCGTATTCCAGTCGTTCCATTTGCGTTCATAACTGAACTAATACACTTGGGGAAAAGGTTTTTACTCGGCATTAAATGGCCTAAAAGGGTTGATATGCTGTAAAACAAAAACAAACAAAGATAAGATTATATCCATTTGGAATAAATAAATAAATATGTGTGGCATGTCAGAAGAGTTTTACCGTGAAACACCTATTGCCAGACTGCATTGACTCCATGCCATATCGATATCTAACCTTAAAGACCAGTTTAACAAAACAAAACCAACTAAGATAATATATTTTCTTAGAAAAAAATAAGCCTACTTTAAAAAAAAGTTTTTAAACCACAACACTATTTAAGGATCTCAAAACCAAAAAGCATAAATTAATAAATCTCAACTGACATCATACTACCAATCACTTGATACAAAAGCAATTCAGGCCACCAATCAAACAAAAACTCCCACAACAAAATAATCCAAAATGAAAATATAACAAAACCTCTCCACAAAAACTATGAGACCTCTAATAACCACAAATGGTTGATAGGTCGTTAACCACAATCAAACCAAACCATTTGGTATAAGCAAAATATGTCCCTTGTCTATCCTACACCAGATACTGCTTAAAACGCGTTTAATTAAGAATTTACACGAAATGATATGGTATAACTCGAGGCGTAAGCAATGCCATAAAAGCAGGGTGAAACGTTCATTGAATTAACTTGCTGAACTTAAATGACCGTATAATTACAGGAGACAAAATGAAGCATTTAATGACGATTGGTATGTCTATGGACGAATGATTATTCCATACATGCGTAGATTTATCGCTGATAGATGGATGTCAAGTACGAAATAATTTAATTAGTATCTGATATCTATTTAATCATGAGGATGGGCTGGTAGCACTGACCATCCTGCGAATTAGGTTTTGGTTTGATGAATGATATACATAAAAAATGTATCACACTCCACGAACACACATATATTCTGTATTTTTGGTAGCACCCACACACACACATTCACATACACACACATACACACACACAAACACACACACACACACACACG
>JAYKTE010445208.1:0-10327 GCA_036873565.1 Xipholeptos notoides | reverse complement strand
TTCACCTTGCCATCGATTAAGCCCTGATGAGAGATGGCCGAAAAAGCTTTAGGCTCGAATAATTTTTTCCTCTTCTACACTATTGTTAAGTTTTCTACCGGTAAACATTTGTTTAAATATATATATATATATATATCCTTTGGAGGTCCACTTGAGGCTGTAGATAAGCAGTCGGACTTCAGAATCATAATACACAAGTCTGATTCCCAATTGTTATATTTACAATCACATTTGAACTAATACCCTTGGGAAGGGCATGAATATCTACATTTCCACCAGCTATGGATTAAATAGTGCATACTATGTTATTTAAAAAACTATGTGTGGACAAAATGTTTATCAAAAGTGATTGTCATCGGCATTAAATGACCTAAAAAGGTTGATATGCCATAAAATACAAACAAACAATATAGAATGTTTGATAGAAGCATTCAATCTTCTTTAGATGATGAATAAAAGAGAAAAAGTAAGAGAAGATATTTAATGATATTCAATTTTATCGAAGATAGATTTTTTGTTTTGTTTTACAGCAGATCAAACTTCTTAAGAAAATAAATAAAAGAGAAAAAGAATGTTGGATCGTAATATTCCAAAAAAGAAAAAGAACAAAAAAAAAACCAAGTTCATTGATATAAATCCTTGATAATACAAGTAAAATCATTAAATATTTTCCCAAATAACCTTTAAAATCCAGTCTGGCATGAAGCTGTTCAGTCGATGTACTGTAGATAATCTTATTAGGTGAGAGGATTTACTTCATCCTCATGAGGAAACCTCCACCCTTAAAATATTCGATAATCCATACATCATACCAAAATAGAACGATGCAGAGTTACACTAAATCGACACATCTTTCAGATTAGAAAAAAATATGGTTTTATATCTTTTTGATCCGACCATTGAAAATTACCACAGAATTTAACCCTCTCAAAAAGTTTTAATCTAGACATTTTGTTTTTATAAACAAAATCTTCTTGATTTCATAAACAAGTATTGATGAAAAGTATAGAGTGGGGTAGAAATAAGGGGTGTTTTTATAAAAATCATGAAAATATAAGATTTTTTGAAAATTGGATAATTTTTTCATCAATATATTAAAAAAGGTTTGCCATTTTATAAAGTTAGGTTAAAATGCAGACAAAATTTTCTGTGAAGAGCTATGACTGACTCGTTACTTTCCACATAGCTCATGTATGCAATAACCTTATGTTTAATTATCTACATTTTGAACTTTTATTTATCTGAAACAAAAAAAATTCATTATCAAATTATGAAATGGCAGATCTTTGCAAAAAAAAGTACTTATTTTATGTATTTCTAATACCTAATCTAATGATATAGTTTTTCGGATTATCGATTCTCTAAAGATGATGTGTTGAGAAATGGTACTGAATCAAATTTTATCAAAAGCTTGGTGATTCTCAATGCGGAACAATTTGTTTGTTTCCAAAATTGAAGATGCCACTGAAAGAATTCCATTTTGAGAGAAGAGAAGTGATATTCTGGAACGCGACAGCGAAGATGAATACCATTCCAATAGAAGACTTCCAGAGGCGTTTCCAGCAGTGGAAGGATGGGTGGGCTAAGTGTTTGCAAGCACAAGAAGCCTATTTTGAAGGAGATTAGGGTCCACACCCCGTCAGGTATGAGAAATATTTTTTCTGGCCTAAGGTCAGTATACTTTTAGACAGGCCTAGCATATATTTAAATCAAATTATGATATCATGATTGAACCCCAAATCTTGCATAACTTCCATCTTTTGTATCTTATCAGTGACATGCAGTGTTGTAACCATTCAAGACCCCTAGTACAATTCAAACCTGCAGACTATGTCATGCAAAATAAACACTCTAACGACTGGCCTATGACACAGATATGTGTTCATAATGGCAATAATTATGGTTTTACTCTTAATCATAGTGGTGCTCTTCCTTCTAGAAACTGAGTTTTTCAATTATTGATACTTATCCAGGTTATTCTGAAACAACACTTATCTAAGAAGACTTCAAAACACATAAAGTACAACTGTGTGAATTTTCAAGAAAATCAACCCAACTTTTTTGGAGTCCATAGGAAACAAACTCACACAGAGACATAGTTCCATTTATGAATAAGTGAAGACAAAAGTTTGGGTGAGGAATGGTCTCTACCAAACTAAGTTTTGGTCTAGAGACTTGAAATTTGTAAAATGGGATTTTTGCATACCTTTAGTGTCCACTTTGTGGAGGGTTTGTTGGCCCCTGGGATGTCTATAAGTGCAGTTTACTAAAATCATTTTCAACTTTAAAAAAATTAGGGAACAAACTTACACACACACACAAAATTCCATTTATAATGTATGAGAAGTATTGTCCCGACTTACCAATTAGGTAATTAAAAAAGCCTATTATATAGGAAGCAGCACTCTACATATGCAAATTTTAGTGGTCTGAATCATTGTGCTATGCAAATTTCAGTCTGAATTCTCACTTTTGTGTTTTTTGTAATTCCAAACTTTAACCCTTTAGCAGCTATTATTCCGACTTAAAACCTTTTAGAAAGTGTTCTCCAGGTTCAAATAACCCATACATCAAATTTCAAGTATTTAGACCAAAAATTGGTAGAGTAGTTTGGTAGAGGCTGCAAAAGTCTAATCTTTCAACTTTGACCCCATACCAGCTAAATTTCCGGCCTGAATACCCTTTATATCCAATTTTAAGTCAGTAGACCAAAAATTAGCAGATGAATTTGGTAGAGACTGATGGTACACACACACAATTTCATTTTTATAGATATATATATAGATGTAAGATAATCTGTTAGCAGATATATAAGATATGTACAGATATATGTAAGCAGGTATATGCATACAGCTTAATCAAATTGGGAGTGTTTTCTTTAATGTCAACCATATTTCTGAGTGTTAATCTAAGATGGGTTATAACCTTAGTCACACTAATCTATAGTCTATATTTCACACCTTTTACTTAATCCACCATGTTTTCCTACTGTTTGTTTTAAGAAGTATTAATTACCTAACTAGAATCAATCCTAACCTCTCAGAATCTTAATTTTTATTATTAATTTGCTTGTTTTTCTTTTCTCTCTTTCTTGGGCAGTGATGGCGGAGGAGTGGTGAAGCTTGGACTCTGGAATTGTATTATACGAGTTCAAATCCTAGTCAGAACTATTACATTCGCTTTCAGCTGCCTTGGACAGATGAGACATTTACTTGGGAGAGTAATTTGTCTAGGTGTAAGGATAACACTGATTCCAAAAACCCAGGTAGATGAATTGTATCGACTCAGAGAGAGTAACTCATCTAGGTGAAGGACAACACTAATTACAAAAAGTCCTGGGATGTAATGAGCATGTGAAACTAGCCTTGTGCCTAATTTGGTTTGGTGTACAACTGAGTATATATCCTCTTCTATCTTTCTTTATCAATAATATTCGTTAGCTTTTTTGTTTTGTTTTAATTTTCAAGAAAGAAGCCGACACTAAAATCCATCCATATGATATATACTTTATTTGAAATGAATTATATGTAAAAAATGAATGCAATATTTAAAGGTAAAATTTATATATTAATCTGCTTGCCTGGTGTCACAAATAACAATCATCATCACATACAGTAATTAGAGAGGAACAAATTAATTCCCTTTACAATCGCTCTTTTTCAGGTAAAAATCATTAAAACCATTTTCTGTGAAAAATTTTGCAAAGAATGGCTGTTTATGGTTTTAAGTTGTCTATTTTATTTTATAATTTAAAAACAAAGTCATGTTGTTAAGAGGGTACTGTAAGTTTAAAAATTTTTTAAAACTTTACTTTACCTCCCTGTATTATTCACTCTCTCTTTACAGAAATGCTATATTTGTTTTATTTTTATTGTGTGTTTTAAAAATGTTCAACTTCCGTGGAATTTCCATGGGTTCTGCTAGTTAAAATAATTCTAAAACTTTTAAATAAGTACTTAATTGCACTGCTTTTCAACATAATGTTTTGAGATCATTTGTAAGGTAAGTTTTTTTAAAAAAAAAACCCAGTTTCTGAAAGCTATCTGAATATCTCCAAAATAAAATTGGAACTTCCCGCAAATGAGACAAACTTTTTATCACTAGTCTTGCTGAGTGTTGCTAATGAACAGACACAAACATAAATAAACAATGCAACCCTCTAATCTTGTGATCATGAATAAAACGAAATTTGATGAATCTAAAAAGGAAACCAAAGAATAAAGTTAGCTTAATTACAAGTGGATACGATCATTACTAGTTTGAAAACCCAACCCTAATTTGTCTTCTGTAATTAATCACAGAACAGAAAGGATGCAAATCATATTATATGATATTCTAGAAAAACCCCAAATTTTTTTTTATTGTCAGATTTCTGTAACGGAAGGACATAATGCTATTCATGTGAAATTGGACTATTATTATTATTATTGAAATTAAACTATTATTATTATTGGTTCTGATGACATCACTTCTAGAATTAATAAACACATAACTTTTTTATATCTTAAATATGGAGACTATAATCCTCATCTTTATATTAGTTAAATTCAATTGGAAATTGTTTTTTTAGAATCCTTGAGATAAGGCTTGATCATTTGTATATTTATTATGTAGACTATAGTTCTCATCTTTATATTTGTTAAATTCCCTTAGAAATTGTTTTTATGGAATCCTTGAGATGAAGCTTCATATTTTGTATATTTATTATGGGCACTATGGTCCTCATCTTCATATTTGTTAAATTCACTGTTTCAGCCAGTTTATCCTTTGGTTTTCTGTTCACAATCAGAATCAAAACTGCACTCTGATGTTTTTTGTGCTATCAAAATGATGTCTTTGATTTTTTAATTTTCAAAACAATGTGTGCTTTCTTCATTTTGTAAAAAAGCATTCAACGTGAGGAACATTTTATCTCAAAAGTGGAATCTATGCACAAAATATTAACCTTCATCTCAAGGATTCTAAAAAACAACTTTTGTAGGTTTATTGCTGTTGGGTGAAATTGAAACTCTCACCTTCAGTTATTGCTGACTTGGAACTGTAGAAATTCAACACCTTTATCCATTGTGCCACTTCTCTTTTTTTAATCTAAATATTAATTTACAAGTGCATTTGCGTGTCACAAATCACAATAATTAACTAGGAACAAATTACCTCCATTTAATGAACTATTAGGAACACTTATTATCATGAATACAGAGAATATGCCACTCAGTGGTTAAATCACTACGGTAAAATATTTGGCAGTTAAACTGATGTGCAACACCCTTTATATTTACTCTTTCATTCAATGAATATATTTTATGTAAACCCAAGTTTGAGTGCACAATCCGAGTTTTTTCTTCTCCTAGATGATTGTCTTATCTTAGATTAAAGGTGAATCTACCCAGTGGTTTAACCGTACCCCCAGACACTAACCTGAGCATTTCCATGTCCCGATGCAAAATATGGTACCTGGTATTCATAAATGGTCATCCATCTAAGTACCAACCAGGCTCTACATTGCTTAACTTCAGTAATCTGAAGGGAACCAGTGTCTCCAACATGACTAGACCGTATGTACCTATTATGGATCTACAACAGAATTTCAAATTCACCTAGAGTCATTTATGATATTTTTTGAAATGTTTAAATCAAATATTAGATGGCGATGTGTTGCAATATTTTTGGTCTAAGGAATAGGGTATGATCGCTAGGATTTGGGCGATCTAATTTATACCGAGGTATGTAGAAGATGGACCAATCAGAGAAGAGAATACATGCAAACTATATTATATAATCTACTAGAGCAAAC
Source organism: Xipholeptos notoides (assembly GCA_036873565.1). Lineage (NCBI taxonomy): Eukaryota > Metazoa > Mollusca > Cephalopoda > Idiosepiidae > Xipholeptos > Xipholeptos notoides. The sequence goes on along the minus strand of JAYKTE010445208.1, from coordinate 4,533 downwards.
AAACATTTTCAGTTATTGCCGGATTTCTGTACTGGAAGGACATAATTCTTTTTGCATGAAATTGGACTATCATTATTATTGGTATTATTGTTACCACTATTATTTGCCTGGAATTACTGCTACTGCTAGAATTTTTATTGGATCTGTTACCATTTAAACTAATTTCTATTTCTCTTTATTATCAAAGATTTTTTTATTTTACTTTTTATGATATCCTAAATTTAGGACTACTTTGTCTACAACAAAAATGGCCCTACCTTCCACACAATGATAATGAATAAAAATAATAAATAAATTGAGAAATACAATGACAGAAAGATTTACTTACAGCTGCAGTAATCTTGCAGTTGCTGGAATTGAGCTGGACTAAGCTTTTGCCACTGCATAGCCATTCTATTTTATACAGCAGCACTTCACAGAATTCAGTCGGTTGATATCCTTAACCAGAGTAATGTGGGTGCACAATTCCAATGTTATATCAAATTCTGCAGTTACTTGCTTGGTACTTGTTTTTAGATCTTCTTCCAAACAATATGTACCAAGTTTTGAAAAAAGCAGTGGGTTGAATGTACAAAGGAGACGCAGAATAAATAAAGGGACCAATGAAAATGCTGGAAAAACTTATTTCTTGTCTTCTTCGTTTCTCTCTTCGGCACAATCGGAAAAATGGCAACACAACGATTGTAGTGCTATCAGTGTTTAAATCCTTTCCAACTGCATTCTCTTCATATTAGGAATGATTTTCCTCCAAATACTTGAGAACTCTTCTGCCATATGTACCTCCAGTGGATCTATAGTAGGAGAGAAGAAAAAAGAAAAATCAAGTAAAAAGTATTGAAATTATTTTGGCACATCATTCAAGTCTTATATCAATTTTTGTTTCAACAAAATAAAAATAAATACTAAAAAAGAAAAAAACAACAACGTTTGATAGTTTTGTTTTACATGTTTAAGACTTTTATAGATCTTTATTGATATAAATTACATCTTTATATACATAAAAAAGGAAAATGTGTGTGTGTATGTGTACAATCAGTCTCTACCAAAGTTGAAAGATTGGATTGTTGCGATTTATACCAAACTACTCTGCCAATTTTGGGTCAAAATACTTGAAATATGAGATATGGGTTATTTGGACCTGAGGAAAACTTTTTAACTGTTTTCAGCTGGAAAAATAGCTGCCAAAGGTGTCAAAATTAGGAATTACAAAAAAACAAATTAAAATCAACACAAAAGCAAACATCAAAGCATTCAAACCATCGAAGTTTGCATATGTACAAGGACATGTTGTACGGGGAACTTGCTGCTGGGAGAAGAAACACAAGGTGCCTCCAGCTGACTGGAAAAGCATACTCCACAGATAGCTTCAGGTTGGTGAGGAAATACTGAGCACAGCAGCAGTAGAACGGTGAGTGCGCATAGGGAGCTCTTTAGCCACAGACTAACTGCGGCACATACTGACACACTGGCAACATACGCAAGCAACACTTCCAGCAGGAACTGTTTCTCCTGCATTGAGTATTTCAGTCAAGGAAGGCAATGCTCGAACCATACGTAGTAGGATAGTTGTCTTTTATTGATGGTCAGTCATGACTGGCAGAGGCCTAATAATGTAACTACCATTAATTTCCCTGTAATTACTGCTGCTGCTAATAAAACAGAATTTTCATTGGATCTATTACCATTTTGACTAATTTCTTTTCCTTTTCCTCTTTATTTTAAAAAGGTTTTTTTACTTTTTATAATATCCAAAAATTAGGACCACGTGGTCTACAACAAAGATGACCCTACCTTCCACAGAATATAAAATCTATACTACATAATAAAAACCACCCTGTTTATTTATATATAATTATTGTGTCACACTCTGAAGATTGAAGGCAAAAATGAGTAGTCTGTATCAGACTTGAACCCCAGACCATCAATTGGCTTCATTATTTTTATCTGAAAAGTCTGTTGCTGTTGACTGAACCATTACAGATTTACAGATTTTTCTATTATTTTCTGCTTTTGATCATTAAAACCCGAGTATACAAAATAGATTTTTGGTAACCGAATAGAATTAATACAAATAGATAATTTTGTTAATCCATATAATTATAAAACTCTAATAAGCTTGCTGGCTTGTGATGATGAATTCAAATTTCAAACTTAACCCTTTATTCAAACCAAATGGGTAGCTTGTTCTGTTAACCATGATCAGGTAGAGTGTTGAATCCTTAGAATCTTGGTGACTACTACCTTTGTTCGAAATTCTGTGACTCCAGATTATGACAAGAAGGTTTGATCACCTGAAGATGACAAAAGGGTTCATTGGCCGAAACGTTATGAAAATAACAATGATAGGATGAGGACAGCAGTCCGAAAAATAGTTGTTCAAATTATCAAGCCTCATCTCAAGGATTTCAAAAAACTAAAGGAAGAAAAATTGCTGATTATGGGCATTGTTTTTAAATGGTTAAAGGGGTTCTAGTTAATGTAAAAAGTTTAGTATGAAATGAATTATATGTGAGCAAAGAAAAAGAAGGCATAACTTGAAAGTAAAATTTATTACATTATTTTTTAATCAAATTATTTCTAATAGGCGTATACACTAGTAAATACTATAGTACAAAATAAAACACACAAAATATATTTCTATCCATTGAGGTGGAAATGTTTTTGTTGGTTGATTTCTCCTTGAATTCTTCCTCTTTTTTTATAAAAAATGTTTATTGCAATATTCTTGGCATAATGACTATAGGGCATGTGTTATAAAGATTTGGAAGATTTAATTTCTACCCAGGGATGAGAGTAAAGAGCCAATCAGGAACTAGAATTACCATAATGTATATTATTTAATGTGCTATGTTAATCAACATTTGATTACATTAATAGTCATGGATGATAGCAATAAGCCAATCAGGAACCAGAATTATAGCAATGATGAGGATTAGGACAACAGTCTCAAAAATAGATGTACAAATTATGAAGCCTGATCACAAGGATTGTTTTTTACTGTTAAACTTGCTCAAGTAATTTATTTTTGTTTAATGAATGGAAATGTTTTTGAATATCTATTTAGCAGACTATGTTTTCATTTTTGTATTTGTTAAAATTCACAACATTTCAGAAAATCTTTTGGCCTTCATCATGTGATAAAGCTTTTCTGTCTATAGTTAGAGCCAAATTTGCACACTAAAGAAGGCTGAAAGATTAATTGTCTGAAATGTAAATTCAACAAATATAAACATAAGGGCCATAATCCGCATAATAACTATAAGAATTATCAAGACTGATCTCAAGGATTCCAAAAAACAATTTCCAACTGAATTTAACAAATATAAAAGTGCGGACTATCAAAAAACTAACAAAATTCTGACTACCAATTACAACTCAAACAATAATAAATAATATTATTACATGATAAATTGATAAAGATTAAATAAATAAAGGTTTTGATGCAAAAATTTTTAAATATCAAACTTAAAGTTGCAGCAATCAATGGATCTATTTAAAAAAATTGTTCTATAAACCTAATGAGAATTAAAACATTAAAGATTTACAAATAATAGTTAATGTTTAATAAAGTTATTATCCCAGTTTTATGCAATACATTGATATAATAATCTATTTTTTATAGTTTTGTTTTTTTAGACATACTTTTTAATAAACTAGATCCTGGTTTGAATTTTTTCAAAAGAGAGTTAAAATTAAGTAAAAAGAAAGGTTTTAAACTGTAAAATTTTTTTTTTTTTTACTATGAGTATTTGTAAATATAGATGTGTGTGCACAGATATATCTATGTTCATGCATAGAAAAGTCTGTATCAAATAAAGTAACATTTAATGATATTTTAAACAAATTATCTGCAATGTAAATGTGTGTGTATATGTGATCCAAAAGTGTATGGATTTAAAGATAATGATAAAAACATATCACTTCAATTGTTTTTGTCCGAGCACTTTCAGTGTACATTCACCTTCTTCATGTGGTTGTTTGCTTTTGTTTTTATTTCATCATATATTCTTTTCTATAAAATCTAGATCTCAACATCAAATATCTTGCTAGACAGGAGGAAAAAAATAAAATTATCAGAAAAAAAACTGCATCTTATTTAACAAAGTCACCTTAAATAATGAAATGTTGCCTACAACAATATTGGGTACTTTTCTTATTCATTTATCACAACTTTCTGCGGTAATTTATATACAAAGAGTTTCTCAGCCTATATATATATATATTTCAAACATGTCTTGTTAAAAAACTGAAAATGTCAATCTCTCAGCATGATCAAGGAGGACCAAAAAACGTTACGAAGGAAATTAAGGGGGTAAATCAAAACACTTGACTCCATAATAAAATCTCTTCTTCAAAAATAAAAAGAATAAAAATAAAAATATTAAAACAAAAATGAAAAATAATTATTTTTAACAAGACATGTTTGAATAATGATATTCTGCCTATATACATATACATATATATATAGTTAGGGGAATATATAAGAACTCTAGACCCCTTAACAAAAAGTCTTGTTAGAAAACAAGAGAAAAC
>JAYKTE010445097.1:0-10329 GCA_036873565.1 Xipholeptos notoides | reverse complement strand
TTAAATTTACTTTCTGATATTTCAACTACTGTGGAATTTCCACAGGTTCTGCTAGTTATTATTATTATTATTATTATATATATATATATATATTTTATTGAATCTTAAACTAATCACTGGGCACTGTTGTAAAACAAAATCAAACAAACAAACATACATAAAAACTTCATGAAAAAGTTAATATGCCTTAAAACAACATCAAACAAACAAACAAACATAACAACTTCATGAAAAGGTTGATATGCCATAGAAACAAACAATAAATAAATAGATAAAGCCAAATTAATTTTTTCTTGTGCCATTTTTTATTCATAATTTTTACGTATTCCCAAATTTTAAAGAATTTCCCATTAATTTGAATCCTTTTTTTTTTTTCAATTTTGTTTTCTGTAGCAATTAAATAAACGGCATTTACGTCGTACAAGATCTCTTGTCTCATTGTTATTGTGGGGAAATGAAGAAGAGGAGGATTTAGGGAAGGCAAAAAATATTCGACAAACAGAATTGCTTGTCGATTTAAGAGAAGCAATTTTGCAGGTGGCCCGGCATTTCCAATCAGTCGACCCGAAGAATAACAAACTCGTAAGTATTCTTTTCTATTATTGTATAATATGATACATTTACATTTATTATTTGCCTTTCATAGTCATCAGTTTACTCAACGTCATTATTACAATTGTCTCCAAATTTTTGGTTAAATATGAAGAATACAGTTCGTCATATCAAATCAGAATCACAAACATTCGGTAATTCGGGGTTATTTTAAGTAGGTATTAAGTCTATAGAGTAAATGTGGTATTTTGGTGTCTGGCCTGTATGTTTGTCTGAAGGACGCATGGTACTTTTATAAGATATGAATGGGTCTAATCAGACCTGTGTGAATACATATATAGATATAGATTCAGACTTGATATAAAGATGCTCATCAGAAGTTTAGAAAAAAAAAGAGAAAAAAAAGATGAATTCTGTTCTTTTTAATGAATTTTGCTTAAATGAAAGATATATATTTAGTATATTTAGGTAGAATACCATTATTCAGACATATTTCATTAAAAAGAACTTATAATTTTCCTTTTCAATATTTTAAATTCTATCTTTTTTGCTTTCTAACAAGAAACTTTGTCGCTTGGTCGAGTGTCCTACTATAATTTACAAGCTTTTTTCCTAACATTTTTCAGGCTTCCTTGACCATAGTCAGGCATATATATATATATATATATATATATATATAAAGTGGAATATAGCTTAGACATCTTTTTCATATGTTGATTTTTTTTTGTAAATATGGATATGCAGCAATTATCTGTTCATGCATATATGATTAAAAAGAATAGACACTTTTGTCTGCTTAAGTATTTTTTATTTATAGTTTTTCATTCGAGTTTATTAGAAAAAAAAGAAAATTTGTAGACAAGAATTATCTATTCTGTTTAATTGATTAGATGTGCATGAACAATCATTTTAAACAGATCTATTTCTAGTTATTAAATAAAGCACATCTTGGTTGATTAGCTGTAAAACAAAGCAAACAAATAAACCAAAACCATCTTTATTTTTAGCTTAAATTTTTATGTGTTATTCAAAGTGGAATAAGTTTTGAATTTGTGTGTGTGTGTCTGTGTGAAGAGAGAGAGGAGGGAGGGAAAGAGGGAGAGTGTCTGTGTAGGCCTTTTCATGTGTTACTTTCACGCTCCATTTATTTTTTTTTTCTATTAATTCTGAATATATATTTTTCATTCATCAACAAAAAAACATATTTGATAAAGAGATTAAATGGGTTTAACTTTCTCACCCTGTTTTTCTAGTTTTCCGAGCTAACAACTTCTCTATATCTGTTTGTTAGACTATTGTCCTCATCCGTACCCTTGTTACCTTCTCAATCCTTGAGAAGAGGCTTGATAATTTTTAGATCTATTTTTTGGACTATTGTCCTTATCTTTATCCTCGTACCTTCTCAATCCTTGAGAGGAGGCTTGATAATTTTTAGACCTATTTTTTGTACTATTGTCCTTATCTTTATCATCGTACCTTCTCAATCCTTGAGAGAAGGCTTGATAATTTTTAGACCTATTTTTTGGACTATTGTCCTTATCTTTATCATCGTACCTTCTCAATCCTTGAGAGAAGGCTTGATAATTTTTAGACCTAATTTTTGGACTATTGTCCTTATCTTTATCATCGTACCTTCTCAATCCTTGAGAGGAGGCTTGATAATTTTTAGACCTATTTTTTGTACTATTGTCTTTATCTTTATCATTGTACCTTCTCAATCCTTGAGATGCTTGATAATTTTTAAATCTATTTTTCGGACTGTTGTCCTCATCCTTATCATTTTTACCATCACAATGTTTTAACCGCTCAGCATTTTTCAGTTGATAGAACTTGGAAACCTTCCTGACATCATCAGGAGACCTTACAAAACTTCAGACTTAATCCTTTATTCAATCCACATAGATAGACTGCTCTTGCTCTATTCGTCATGTCAAGTCTAGGAAATATATTCTTAGTTATTAATGTCCTTGGTCATGATTGAAACCCTCACCTTCAGATAAAGCTCTCTTAGAACTGCAGAAACTCAAACCTTTATTATCATTATTATTATTATTATTATAATAAACAGCATTAGTTTATGGAAGTTATCAAACAAATTGAAAATGCATATGAAACTGTAAATTAAATATGAAAAAATAACATTTTTTCACCATGCGGCGCTTGGAGTAATTCAAAAACTAATAATTAAAACAGTTCAATGCTTTTAAGGAGTAAATTTAAATTCCTTATTTTTAAAACCATTTCCAAAGCAAACACTGAAAAAAGAAATAATCTGAACCATCCACAGGTTATGGGTACCTACCCCAAATGCCAAGGTTAATTGTCTGAGAGGAGAGAGAAACAATGTCACACAGATAGACAGGACATCGATTTAGAAATAGATAATATCATTAAAAAAAATTGTCATTATTGCTTTTCTAGAAATTGAGTTGGGGAAGTCGATTTGGCCCAGTGGATAGGCAGTTGGACTTCAGAATCGTAGTATGCGAGTTCGAATCCCAGTCCTTCCGTTTGCGTTCATATTCAGATTAATATGCCTGGGAAAGGTATGAATCCCCACATTCCCTCCAGTTATGGGTTGAATAGTGCATGTGGTGTTATTCAAAAAACTAAGTGTGGACAAAAACTAACGTTTACCAAAAATGATTTTTTACCAGCATTAAATGACCTAAAAATGGTTGATATACCATAAAACGCAAAACAAACTATAAATTGATTTAAAGGACTGACTGTTTTTTTTCTATGCTTGTTTCTTGTTAGATTACGAGTCCTGCTGATGGTCACAGTAGCTATTGGCTACGGAAATCTATCTCGAGTGATGATGAAGAATTGAACAGAGCCAACAGAGATGTAAGAGGATAATAATTTTCTTATTATTACAGCTGTTCCAATCTTTTTGTTTATGTTGTCTTCAAACTGTTTAATATACCTTTTTCTCTTGCTATCTATTAGGTTGTTCCAAAAGTTCATAAACACTTTGACATTTTACTCGCCAGTAATAGCAAAAACAACAAAAATTATTCCTAAAAATGAAGACCATCAATGTTTATGAACTTTTGGGACAATCTATATATTACGTTGTCCCAAAAGTTTGTAAACACTTTGAAATTTTACTCGCTAAGTAACAAATTTTTCTCTTTTAATTCCTTGCTGTCAGCAATTGACTCATCTTTGTATTTGTTTTAAATTCCAGAGTCTAAGAGGTAGTTTGAACCAGGTAAGTTCACTTTTTACCCCCTTAGCTTGTATTTTTTCTTCATTAATGAACACAAAATATTTACTGATTCGATTTTTAAAATCATTTCTGTATTAATATGCCAGTACATATGTGTGTCACACACTAGTGCATGTATGTGTGTCATAATTTACAATCTTCAAAGGGGAAGTCGACTTGGCCCAGTGGATAGGCAGTCGAACTTCAGAATTGTAGTAAGCGAGTTCAAATCATAGTCGCTCCATTTGTTTTCATATTCAGACTAATACCCTCAGGAAAGGTATGAATCCCCACATTCCCTCCAGCTATGAGTTAAATAGTGAAAATTTTGTTATTCAAAAAACTAAGTGTGAACAAAAAATTAACGTTTACCAAAAAATGATTATCGGCATTAAATGACCTAAAAATGGTTGATCGGCTGTAAAACACAAACAAACAAAACAATCTTCAAAGAAACAATGCAATCTACAATCTTACTGCAGGAGTTTCTTCTTATTGTTTATCTATAACACTTAAAACTTATAACCTTGTGCCACATGCAATTAAAAAAGCTAAACACTTTGATTCAAATGAAATTTTAAAGAATTGTTACATTTATGCCATTATTCTTTAATATCCACTGAAATTTATTGATAAACCAGTATTTATGCAGAACAACAACGCACTTTAGGGTTGTTTCAAATATGAAATGGAAATTTTAATTTTGTGCCACAAAGGAGAAATAATTCATAAGCGAAAACGAAAAGGGAACATAAAAATAAAGAATTTACCTTTTTTTTTTAAAATGAACAAAAGTAAATTTTCCATGAAAATCTTGTGGAGAAGTTTAGTGGTGTCACTCTCACTTCTGATAATGTTTTAACAAAAACCAACTGATAATGTTTTAACATCGGTTATTTCCTCTTTGTTGAATGATTGTTGAAATTTCCATTCCATTTTTTAAAAAACCCAAAAGTGCGTCATCGTTCGGCATAAATGCCGATAACCCCTGCTCACCTTGGAAATATTTTATTGATAGAAATTGTCATGTTTTATTTTATTTTATATCAGGCGGATTATTCTATGGAGAGTCATGCTCGAGACTTGGAAAATTATGTGAATGTGGCCCGTAATAGACGTCGTCGAGCGAAAGCCTTGCTTGATTTTGAAAGACATGATGATGATGAATTGGGGTTTAGGAAGAATGATGTCATAACGGTAAGTGGGGGTCCTTTTCTTTTTTTCATAGATCTTTCGTCCAAGGATAAGTGGGTGGATGTAATTCTAGATTAGGCAGTGAAGTTGGAGCAGTGGGAAAAGTTTGGACTGTGGAATCCTATTATATAAGTTCAAATTCCCAGTCAAAACCATTTGATTCACTTTCATTGGGGTAAAAGCTTGGACTCTGGAATTGTATTATATGAGTTTAAATCCTGGTCAAAACCATTTCATTCACTTTCAGGAGTGGTAAAAGCTTGGACTGTGGAATCGTATTATGCAAGTTCAAATTTCCAGTCAAAACCATTTGATTCACTTTCAGCTGTCTCAGGCAGATAAGGCTTGTTAACTCTGGGGAGTAACTCATCTAGGTATAAAGATAACACTAATTTAAAAAACCCGGGTAGATAAGACCCGTTGACTAAATCAGAGTAACTCATCGAGGTGAAGGGCAACACTGAATACAAAAATGCCGGGAAGGCTTGTCAGGCGGGCCTTGGTTGATCAAGAACCTGGCAGCCCGATGCAACTTGCATCATGGAAACTGCTTCTCTCACCTCCGTTGCACAGCCACGACCACTCCAAAACAACATCCACAGTGACTGGCACTCTGATGCCTTTCTCTTCCCTCTTTTTGATATGTCTTTAATCTAAAAAAAAAACAAAAAATAAATAATTGTGAATAGTTTTTTGCTAATTTATTGTGTATTTAGAATCCAATTTGATATCAAATCCTCAATTTTCCTAAATTTAGAAATGAAAAAGAAAATAATAAAAAAAGATTTTGTTGATGTTTGTTGAAGAAATTTTCTCTTGTTTTTTTTTTTTCTTGAAGATAATTTCCCAAAAAGATGAGCATTGCTGGGTTGGAGAGCTAAATGGTCTTCGTGGTTGGTTCCCTGCTAAGTTTGTGGAATTGTTAGATGAACGTAGCAAGAATTATTCTTCTGCTGGTGATGATAGTGTCACTGAAGCAATTACTGATATTGTCCGCGGAACGTAAGTTATTTGAAGTATTTTAGAAACTAAAAAATTTCACCTACAAATCTATGTCAAAGTTCTATAGAAATTCACAATTTCACATTTTAATTTTTGGGGGATTGGAAATACAGTGTAACCTGGATATAAGAGAGTTGTCGGTACCAGAGAAAAAGTCTCTTATATCCGTTTTCTTTTATATCTATTTCTAATTTGTATATGAATTAGACACAGGTTCTAATTTTGGGACCAGAGAAAATCTCTTTTATCAGGGTTTCTCTTACATCCAAGTCTTTTATATGCAGGTTATTCTGTATTTGAAAAAAAAAAAAAAATAGTCCAGATAATTATAATAATTTGCAGAACATGTGTCAGTTCCACAGTAATGGACAACTTCAACTCTACAAGCAAGAACCTTTCCATCACATAAGCAGACAATGAGTTCAACTTTCAATATAATAATCAGTGGTTCATCAGTTTGGGTGAGGCTATGATCGGAGCAACTTAGCGTATTGATATATAAAAAAGGACGAAACAGCTGTCCAGTGTTCCCATTCTTTTCTGAATTCTTATTTTGTTTCTCTATTATCTGATCACAATTAATTAATAATTTCTAATTAGCATCTTCTGATATATATATATATAATAGTTGCTAATTATGATAATTGTAATAATAATAATAATTATTATTTTGAAAATTAATAAATCAAATTTAATTATAATTCTTATGAAACTAAGATCAAAGGATATAAAAAATATAAAACACTTACTAGAAATAACTGTCCACTTGGGAATGTGGATAGGTGCTCAGAATTTGGAATTGTAATACACAAAAAACATCTGAGATAATTTCAAGATCCCATTTGGCTAATCAACAATGCTTTTTCTCCATTTAAATCAAATAAACATGAATTGGTCGATTTTAAAAATTTAACTGTTGATGAATACAATGAAAAAATAAAAACTACTATTCAATGAATTGATTGCAAGACAACAAGATTTCTGGTTGTCTGTTTACCCATATTACTCCTCTTGCCACCATACGTGAATTATAACACATCTTGGAATTATAAAAAACACAGATGAAAATGGACACAAAGCAACCCTGAGCAAGGCCGGACAATTTTGCTAGTGTATTTATATATAGCGTCCGGAAAAGACGTTTTCTTCAAAATAGTCAATAACAGAATTGCCGCGTTGATCAGACATCGTGCAGGGGAAATAACTCTTCTTGGATCTTAACACAATTTTTAGAATATATTTTTCTTTATTTTTTTTAGTAAAAATAACTTTACTTATTTCTTTAAAGAACAAGAGACAATCTTTTGTTCTATATTTGGGAATGTACAAAACTATAACAATTAAAGATGCAATAGAGTATGGTTCTGTTAGATTTAATTTAGTAAAATTCTAATTGTTATATAAGATATGAATATAATGTATGTATAAAATATAAGATAATGTAAGTATTAGGTTGTTTAAAAAATAATAGCCAACTTCAGAAAGCAGAGCACATGTATTGGGCTACATTAATGTCCTATGCTGGCCAAGCATGGTTGTGGATATTATATGGGAACCTATAATAAAGAAAGCTAGGTTAGAGTATTAATCAAATATTTACATCTTACATTTGAAAAAGGGTGAAGGATTGACTCAAAATATTATGTGTATCTCTTATATATTTTTAATACTTCTCATTATGTAAAGGCTGTACATCATTTACTTATTTAACCGTGTATTATTTTTATATTTTATTGTTTTTATTTCTTTATTATATTTTGTATGTAATTTTTAATTATTTGATTAAGTTTTTCATTTATTTGTATATTCTTGTTTTTCCATTTTTTCTGTTTCTTTATCTCATTCGGATGGAAATTCAATAGATCTGACACTCTAACAATAGACCTCTGGCATTATAATAGGTCTGAAACCATAATACTACACCTCTGACACTATAATAAATCTGGCACTATGATATACCTCTTACATTATAATTGATTGAACACTATAATAGTAAGCCTCTGGCATTATAATAGGTCTGAAACCATAATACTAGACATCTGACACTATGATAATAGACCTGATACGATAATTGATCTCCGACACTATGATAATAGACCTCTGATACGATAATTGATCTCTGACACTATAATAGTAGACCTCTGGCACTATAATAGATCTGACACTATAATAGTAGACCTCTGGCACTATAATAGATCTGACACTATAATAATAGACCACTGACACTATAATAGATCTGACACTATGATAATAGACCTCTTTAAGACCTCTTTAAATGTTTTTGTTTCATCAGATTGTGTCCAGCTCTAAAGGCTGTTTTTGAACATGGTTTAAAACGGTCATCCATCCTTGGAGGAACTTGCCATCCTTGGCTTTTTATTGAAGAGGTAATACACCCCCACAAAAAACTTATGTTTTTCTTTTTTTTCTTTCTTTCTAACTTATATATTTATATACCTATTGTATTGTTTATATCATAAAATAACTGTCAACAAGTAATTTATTTTAAAGTCTAATTAGAAATTAGGTTTCAGAAAAGGATTTTGGCTGTTTTTAACGTATTGATATGACTTCGAATTTATTATACAAACATTTTAGTGTTGAAATCATGGCTGATGAATGAAGATGGGCAAATTGCTTGTAAAGTATGGAAATCCTATTTCGTAGAAAAGTCAAATCAGAAAAAGATTTTATGCAAATCATTGAGTTTAAATTGCCTTTAATTTACTTTATTTTTAAATTTTTACTTTATATATATCTAGATTTTCTCATTTTTCAGTGCTCACCATCTTTCTAAATTTTTACATCATTCTGAAACCAAATCAATTGTCTGATTCATTTTGAAGGCATTTTTATTTATTGTCAATTTTTTTGTGTTCAATAAAGGTTTTATCTATTTTCAATAAAATTTGTTCTCTTCATGACAAATAATTTCATTCTTATTTAAAAAAAAATTAAGATAAACAAGGAAAAACAAAAATTGAATAAAAAAAGTACCCTAACTCATCTATGATTTTGATTGGCTGATCTTAACATTCAAACATTTGATTGGCTGATCTTAACATTCAAACTTGCTGAATTATCCCTAAAATTGTTTGTCAATATTTAATGAGACACGGAAATGAATCTATTTCTAATGACTCTTCTTGTATTCATTTTTTTCTTTTCTTTTTTGTCAACTTTGAAAAATATTTTTTTTCTTTAATTTCTTCTTCATTTTCAGGCAGCAACACGAGAGGTTGAAAAAGATTTTCAGTCCGTTTATTCACGTTTAGTTCTTTGCAAGACATATCGGTAGGTAGAGTATTTTTTTCCCTTTTTTGTTTAATTAGTTTTAATGTTATAAAATGCTTTAGATAACAATCTTCAATTTATTTGTGTCAATAAATTTGTAGCGTTTTTTGTTCAATCTACCAAAAAATGAAAATTTAAAAATACTAATAAAATCAATATTTTTATTTATTTATTGGGTGAGGATTATTTAAAATAGATTTTATGATGAATTCAACAAAAATCTATTCTGGATTTTCTAATGCAAATTTCTATGAAATCCAACAATTGTTGGTTTGTTTGATTTTTATGGTATATCAACCATTTTAGGTCATTTATGCTGATAATCATTTTTGGTAAACGATATATTTTGTCCACACTTAGTTTTTTGAATAACACAATATGCACTATTTAGTTCATAGCTGGAGGGAATGTGGGGATTCAAACTTTTCCCATGTGTATTAGTCCAAATAAACGGAATGATTGGGATTCGATCTCGCATACTACGATTCTGAAGTACGATTGCCTATCCCCTGGCCCAAGTCGACTTTTTATGAAATTCCATAGTAAAATATGTTTCATAAATTAAGGGTCAGTCATTGTTCTTCACAATGAAGTGGTTATCCAGGGCTCCACAGAAAAATTTACTTTTAGTTAACATTTGACAACTAAATGTTTTCATTTACTAGCCGCCCTGTCGGCGGGGCTTTAGAATACGCCGACTGCCCTCCCCAGCAGAGGGTAAAAGTCCCTCAATGGGGCCACCTGTTCGCCGTAGGTGGCATCCCGTGATGTCTGGGAACGGGATCCTGGTGGTTGAGGGAGTTGATAAGTTAGGGAAAAAAAACTTTCAACCCCCAACACACCACTTTGGCCCTTACCTGGGCTAGGCGGGTGGTTGGAGCAGCCCGATCCAATCAATCGGCCGGTCAGGACAGCCCTAGCGTCTACCCAAAAAAATATATAATCCCATGCAAAAATCAAAAATGAAACAAGATCTGAAATGCATAATAAGACATAAAAATCTACAAGAAACACCAAGTAGAATTAGGTAGACGGTAGAAAGCGCTGGCCAAGGGTTAATCGTTTGCAACATG